>CM061537.1:41819108-41898157 GCA_030545055.2 Neoaliturus tenellus
AGTTTGCTCAATTTTCAATTTGCCATAGTTTACATTGACATCCATGATACTTCTATTAACAGGATTTTTGATTAGGCTCCCATTGACCAGATCTTTGAACAGCCAAAGTCCGGAGCCTTTCAATGAATAGTTGAAGTTAAAAGAATAGAAAAAGAAATTTGAATTAATATAAATATTGGCGCACAAATAGCAACTACTTTGTAAACTAAAATGCGAGAGTTCATATGAAAACTATCAAAATAAAACATGTTTATGCTTTATTGATAATTGAGAAATAACTTAATAAATTACTTATAAATTATTATTTAAGTTTAAATGTCAAAACTATTTTAAAGAATACAAAGCATATTTATAAACTCCCAAAAGTGTTTTCGTGCACACGTTAAAACGCGTAGTTGGTTGAGCTAGTTCCAGGACTTCCCGCATCAGCGCTAGTGTAGCGTGTGTACATCAGCGCTAGTGTAGCTAGTGAAGCGTTTCTCTCACATCGCATTGGCTATGTAATAAACTGGTTGAGATTCCAACTGGAACACAGCCCCATGTTTAAATACTGCTTATAATTTATTTTTTATGGAATTTTGACACATTTCAAGAAGTTTTGTTGTAAATTTATTTTTATTTAGTATTTGTTCATAGGGATATGAGACTAATGTTTTTGAATCACCCCCTTCTGGATCATGTGTTTTTCATGCTACGTCTTATTTGGTTTGTTATATGCATCCACAGAGCCATCAAGTTAATAAAAAAGAGGTTTTTTTTTCTTATTTTGAACATTTTTTGAATTAAAACGGACGATAATTACAGTAGATCCCTTTTGACGACATACTACATATATGTATTGTATTACTAGTCCACTAAGCTTGGAGAGTGGATATGGATGTAGGGTAGGAAACATTTAAAAGAAATTAGAAAATATATGTGGGCCTTTAATGATGGACAAATAAGGAAACGATTCAGAATTGAGGAAGTCGCCACTAAGGACCAACTTTCAGAGGAATTAAGTGAGAGCTCTCTAATGTTTATAATATTCAACCGTCATATTCCGGTAGTAAGATATTATCTTCACACTACTGTTAAAACCGTATTCTGTTTATTCTGCAGTGTAAAATAGACTAAGTAAACAATGGTTTTAACGTACTAAACGTGTGATTTACTTAGTACTTGGTATAAGATTTTCTTCATTTTTCTCTAAAAATAATAACAAACTTAAATCACAAATACAGTGCAAGTGTAAATATATTGAGCAGCCAGCGTTGGGAGACGGTTTAAATGCTGATCAAGAGGTTATTTGATTTTTTCCAAAAGGGATTCGACAAAAGATTTGCACGAGCATGCTTGACTCGAGGGAGAGAAGTAACCTCCACCCCCCCCCCCCCCCCCAAAAAAAAAAACAAACAAACAAACAAACAAAAACAAAAACAAAACAAAACAAAAAAAAACAAAAAAACAGAAAACCTTAAACCTTTTTTGTACTGTTTTGTTTGGTACAATAATCCAAACTCGTGATTTTTGGAGCTTATTGCGACCAATCAGAAGGTCCTAAAACAGTAACCATGGGAGCGGGTTAAGTGTGCTGGGTAGTTTGTAATTACCAAGGAACCTTGGTTTGGGGGGGGGGGAGGGGAATGCGGGCAAAATGGTGGCATTAAAAAAGAACACTAAATTAGTATGTGGATTTATAGGTACTAGTATATTTGTTGCTCGAAATCGAGCAATTTATTTTGATTTAATAAAAAAGCTTTTAAATATATTTATATTATATATTTCTAAATCAATGACATCCGACCAATCCAGTCTTGTGAAAAAAACTACAAGTATTTTACAGCTGTTCATTAACAGATGCTTAAATGCTCAATCCAATCCCAATGTTATTCTAATGGGAAAATTTCAAATTTAATTTGTGGATAGCGCCGATTTTTTAGTCAGATTCTCGCCAGTTTTTTGCGGAAACAACTACAGACCAAGCTCTATCCAAAGACACAAAAAACTTGAAAATCGGTCGAAAATCGTAGGAGTTCTCTACACAAAAAACCTTAGCATTAGATATACCTATTTTTATGCAGATTAATCTCGTTGGTGCTGCAGGTTCTGAGATCACTAATTGAGATTATTATTCAACAAACCCAGTTTGGCCCAGTGGTTAAAAAGTCCACAATCTTATATGGCTCTTGGGCAGGTATTTGTGAGGAAGCGTTCATGGAGGCCATCGAGTTAAGCTTAACTGTTGCAGAAACAGTGACCTTGAGGTGTGCCACTGCTGCTAGCAAGTTCCATCTAGACAACGCCTCCGTCATAAATAAACTAATCAACCCGCCCACCATAGAATAATAATATTCTAGATTTTTCTTGGACCCACCAACGTGCTCACAACTCAAGATCATATAGGAATGAAGATTGGAGACAGATCTGGGACGACTATGCTCTATGAGAGCAAGATAGATGAATATTTTGTCATGCATTACATCTTAAGTGAATAATTTATACGAAGTCGTCTTA
The DNA here is from genome assembly GCA_030545055.2 of Neoaliturus tenellus. Classification (NCBI taxonomy): domain Eukaryota; kingdom Metazoa; phylum Arthropoda; class Insecta; order Hemiptera; family Cicadellidae; genus Neoaliturus; species Neoaliturus tenellus. The sequence continues at coordinate 41,821,605 of CM061537.1, forward strand.
TAATAATTTGTCACGGAAATAGCTATTTGTGTATTAAGAGCGTAAAGTACGTCATTGCCACTCGAGAATTAATTGTAGATGGCCACACGAAGCGTCAGCTGAGTGGGGCCAAACGATTCGATACTCGATAGCGGCAATGACTATTTGCGCTCGTAATACACACAAGATTTTCCCTACCAACATAATTGCAACAGATTAAATGTTTTATTGTATACGAAATGTCATTTAGATTATGTTTGATTTTTTCTGTTGGAACACACCGTTAACTATCAAACACAACCTCAAACTAAAAAAGAAGCAATTACAAAACGACAACAATGACCAACAACTGTGGCATGGTTGTAATAACAGTTGACTTTAAATTGCTGTTTGATTTAGCGTGCGATAAATAACATTGCCGCTCTAGAGCAAAAAAGAAACGGAAACCGGAAATGAACTGCTTTGCGTATAGGGTTTAAAGGTGTGTCAATGTGATTATTTCCAGTGGAAATACGAATGCCTTATCTCTTTTGTTTTTTGTAGTAATAACGTAAAAATTTTATTTCCCAATATAACTTGGATGTTAATTTAATGGTGCATGGCAACAATAGAAGAAGGACTTTGTGTAAATTACAAAGTTGCTCAGTTCAATGAGAGCTTAAAGATGATATACAAAATGGCATGTGTTATTATTTAAAAATTTTGAGTTTTGTTTATGTGAATATTTAAAAAAAAAAAAAAAATGGGAATTTTTTTTAATGAATGTGGTCTTGTGACATATCATTGTAAAGCTTAGCTCATTTCAAATAAGTATTTTGAATCATAAGTCATTTATGACAAATAATTAAAAAAAAAAAAAAAAACTTATACAAGGGTATTCCGTAAATTTCGATTTTGGCTACAAAATAGACTCCATTTTGAAACTTGCAATAAAGAGAATTGAATTGGATGTATAATATGACATAGGTTTGTATTTGAAATTTCCAAGATTCAAACCAGTGACCCCCAGTTTTTAGTAAACCCTGTATTTATAAAAAGTTAAAAATATTTGAAAATTATTCCTTGGTGTCAATTTAGTGGGAAATAATTTTGTCTGAATGTTGTAGGACAAAGCGTTTGTCTGTAATCCATTTAGGACACCTTACGAGATTCACCCTGCATATGTATGTATGTGTCCGTTAACACGATAACTCCGGAACGGACCCTCCGATTTTGATGAAATTTAGGTCAGAGGTGTAGGGCAGCATTCATTAGGTTAAGTTCGAAAAGAAAAATACCAGAATTCGATATAATTTCGGGTGTACCTGCTATAGGAAGGTATTATCGTCTATTTGCTTACAACACCCCCGTGGCAGCAAACCTCCATCCTCATTCCCATTGTGTATATGGGGAAAATAAAAAATAACAATTTTCATTAGAAATTTGCTGAGTACGCAGGTCTGCTGCGACCGGGGTATTAATTTTACGTGCAGTGTAATACTGGAAACACTTCATGGCCATCTATAATAAAATATTATTATATCAAATTAATGCAACAAGCATCTAATAACATGGCTTATTTTTCATATCGTGATGATAAACTTCTATTAATTGAGCACGCCATTCCCAAGAAGTGCGTGCACTTGCAAAGTGATATAGTAATTATTGAGAAGACTACAATCAAATTGCAATCTATGGCGCTCTTATCGTTACGAAATTCCTAGTGCGGATCACACAAAGCTTGTAGTTTCTTTAATTGTTCATCATCATCATCATAATAGGTCAATCGAGTGGAAAATCATTTATTTAGTCGACCTTCCATTTTCCATTATTTTTTTTAAGAATGGATTACATAATAGTTTTGAGCATAGATTATTATCCGACTTGAAACAATAGAAATATGTCTCATATAAGGAAATACATTTACTCATGAAAACGTAAGTAAGTAAACTTAATTGAAAGAAAAAATTTATTCGGCCAGTGATATGAAATTAAAATTCTGTCTATTGAAAATCAATTTTTACCTTCTTTCTATTAACTAAAAAATACAGTAATTTGTTTAAATTAATAATAACATAATTATTTTTATGTCAACTGTTTAGTGTTTGTGACTGTGACTTTCCACACCAATGTCTCATTTTGAAATTTTAGGAAGGGAACGGTCAAAACCCTATAGTCTTGTTACTACATATAAAATGTCATCCTATAGACAGTGGCGGACTTACCTACGGCGCCGCCCCTAGGCCTGTTCGGCCGGCCGCCCCTTTGTGTTTCGCGAAAAAAGGTTTCAACGTAAAAGCGATATTAAATTTCCCGTTGTTGGCACGCTAATTATTGCATTTTTCCAAGAAAGACATAGTACAATATGAGTACATTATATTGAAGTTGTATTTATAGGTTTTAAAAAAAAAACGCATATTTCGTGTTTGAGGCAAGAATGAATATGAATAGGCTAAATTAATCCCCGCGCTGGACGCATTGCCACTCTTGAGGAAATTCAATAAAAATTTATTCAATTTAAATTGGTTTTCTTTTAGTTTCTCTTCTAATTTCTATGAACTTATTAATATATAGATATTTATTTAATGTAATAATATCATGTATCATATAATAATGGTATTAATAAAAAAGAACTATATTTAATATTATATATTATAAAAATATTCATACCTTTATTTTCCCATTTTTGGTGAAGAAGATTCAAAATAGGACAGCTAACAAGGTTTGTTAATTAAGATTTATTACTCTTGGGATCTTGTAGTAATACTTTTTAACACAAACCAGGTAGGCCTAAAATTCTTTTAAACGTATTTTTCTTTTTAATGTAACGAAATACTGGAATGCAATATAATGGCAAAAAATTGTGAAAAATCATTCAATCATCATTATGTTCTTTGTATCTGGAATATAAAGTATTGTTTATTGTTTAACAATAAACGCACGTCGCGACATGAACGTGAGTAATCTTCACCGCTCACCACGCCGCCGCCGCGCCGCCCGTCGCCCGCTGACGTGCCGCCCGCCACCTGCCGCGGCCGGGCGCCCCTCAACGGCGGGCGCCCCTAGGCACGTGCCTAGTGTGCCTTATGGTAAGTCCGCCACTGCCTATAGAGGTACCGGCACCGTATTGTGTTTCAAATTGCAGTTGGTTTATTTTTTATGTGAAAATAATGATATTTTGTAATTAATTCAGAAATTATGTAACCTAAAGACATATCAGAAAAATGCAGCATAGGACAGAACAGACGAAAACGCAGACGATTACAAAAGATCCATTAGCAGAAAAATCTATTAATCGATACGAGTTGAGAATCAGTATACTCATTAACAGCAGGGATGATATACGGTGGTAGGTCTAAATAAGTAGACCGGAACAATTCGTCAGTAGTTGGTAGTCATACTATTGATTGAGTTGACCAATATATGTCAAGGCAAGCAAGCAATCAACTTTTTGTGGCCGTCAACAATTAATTGTTGTAAGAAAATTGAAGTTCACGATTAAGCACTCTGCTAATTCTCTAACTGAAGTAAATTCGGGGTTTTCCTTATAGCCACATTTCCAAGTAAGATCTATGTAAACCAAACAAACTCCCACTAAACTACTCTGCTATATGCCTATCTAAGAATGGATAGCCAACTCTTGTAACTAACTGGTTTATAGAGGTTGGTTTAATCCAAACCTTATAGTTCAAAGTTCAAGGACTTAAGTCGCATTCGAAAAGTATTTTTTATAAAGTTCTTTCATTTGTCATACCTTTATTTAAGTCAAATATATTTTACTGCATTTACTAAGTCTTAATCAATGGACTTGTTCATACTAGTTTAATAAATACCAGGGGGAGTTTATGCTCATTAAAATTATTAAGCGTCAATTTCCTTTCTCGGACAAAGCTCGTTCGCTTCGCTCCCTCGCCGGGCCAAAGTCTAAAAATTTGGTATGAATTTGCTGAAACCCTAGTAACATCTATATATATAATTCTGTAAGCGATATTTCTTGAGCAAAATTGTGAGCGTCATACAGATCGTAGAAAGATGGGAGGGGTCTCAAATTAAAGGTATCGGTCCCATGCACGAGGGAAAACTATCAGCGTGCCCATAATGTTAAAAGGAAATGAGAAATCACGTAAAACGTCCTCCATAAGAATAGCATGGGGATTTAAAAAACGTCTGCTTTGTATATACATTAAAACATGTGTTATGGTTTAATTTCAAAATGAGACACAGATGATAACATTGAGTGAAGATAACAAAATAATTCACACAAGAGAAGCAATCTATATCTATGTAAGCAAAATTTCTTGGGCAAAATTGGGAGTGTTTTATAAATTGCAGGAAGATGGTAGGAGTGTCAAATTAAAGGTTTCGGTCCTATAAAGCGTATCCATAAAGTTACAAGGAAATGATAAATATAGTAAAACGTCCTCCTTAACAATAGCATGGGGATTCAAAAAATGTCTTCTTTGTGTACATTGATACATATGTTTTGGTTTTATTTTAAAACGGGAGACAGATGATAAAATTGAGTAAAGAATTATTCATAGCCAAATGACAAAAATTAACCCTAGGAGTGGTAATACTATTATAAGATGTTTTGTTGCTTTGAGCGACTAAAAATTCTACTAGGAGAGTTAACCTTACATACTATTACAAATTGGCTGCTTATTTTACTGTTGTTACTATAATTTAAATTGTAAAAAAAAATTGAGCGTGTATGCAAATCATAAAATGCTTTCTGATCGTTGATAGCGATGGAATGGGCGATGAATTGTGGTTTGAGAAACACCTACATTATTTCCATTGTTTTGGTTTTAAGACGAAAAGTGTTAAATCATCGTATTGAAAAACGATGACACATTAATTGATACTTAAAGTGTATAAGTCGGTGAAGTTTTGGTATTCTGTTAGCTGAATTTCCGAGAAACCTTTTAGTCATTTCATAGATTGTAGGATTATAGAAGACGAGTTAAAATAAAAGACGTTTGTCCTACATACTAGAGGAAAATGCAGCATGTAAAAAACTTAACAACAAAATTCGAAATATATAAGAATGATTATTTTCTGAAAGGTTCTCCTTAAAGGTTCTACATGTAGTGATTTTAAAAAATCTGCTTTGTTTACACAAAATCAAGAGTTTTGATTAGGAGGGATGAATATTCACAGCAAGTGAATACTCATCACTAATTGGGTTTGATGTGCTGTGTTTAAATTTTGTGACTAAAACATAAAAATTAAAAATAAACTGACATGAGCTAAAAAATCAATGTTTTTTTCGTTGCCGCTTTTCTATGTTATATTAAAAAGACATCACAGCTCAATTAAGGGACTACGATTTCTTTCAAAACTTATTTTCCATAGATCGATATGAGTTTAACAACAGACAAAATAGAGCATTTACAAACGGGTGACCTAATAGTACAGGATTGATAAGAGTACTTGGTGGCGAACGGTCTGTTCAAACGGTATTGTTAAAATACCGGGTGTTCATAAAGTCTTGCCCTGATAAAGAAACCATATAGTATGAAAACAGTTTGTGGTAAGTTAAAGTTTTATTTTCAGTTTTAACAAGTAACTTCTTAAGTTTTTTTTAACGCTATGCACAAACTCAATACACTTCAATGTGTGTGCCTTGCGTAGCCTGTAAATCGTTTAAGTGATTTTTTTTGTTAGTTTTTTTATTAACATCCATTTTTCGGTGTCAGATAACATTTCCTGACTAACGGGAGTCACTTTATTTATTATTTTGTCTTTTATAGTTTCTAAATTAGGACCTGGGGAAGAATAAACAAAATCTTCGACAAATCAGAGGACATAAAGAAATCCAGAGAGGTCATGCGTGGTGAATGAGGTGGTAATTTAGTCGGGCCACCACGATTTGTTTTTGTAGTGCATTTTAATTCAACTGAATTGTAGTCAATCACCTGACTTTAGGTGTTAACAAATTAATGAGAAAAAAAACTAGATTAAATTTCCTTGAAAACAGGAAATGTAAGGTGCGGTTGGCTATAATGGTGCCCGTACAGCAAAGCTATGAAATCAGGGCAAGACTTTATGGACACCCGGTATTATATACCGCAAATTAAAATTAAATTTTCTGGAAACCTTCGTTGTGGAAGAAATTTTAATACGCTATGGTTCATTCTATTTTAATTTTATGATTAGGGGCTTTTGCCCCTATGAGCCACTAGTATTGGTTTATATCTACAACTATCATCTGATTTTTGTTCAATTTAGTAGCTACACAAATTTTTCATGAGGATAACATGGGAACTTTAAAAAGCTCTAGGACCAGATTTTTCCCAGCCATGGGACCGACAGCAATCGATTCCTGGTGGCAAAAACCACCCATATTAAAAAAAATCAAAAATCCTTATAGAGAAAAAAGATTTTGCCTTGCAATTATAGTGTAATAAGATAAGGTATTGGCAGATCTTACACACTCAATCCGTATCGTGATCTAGGATCACGATCCAAATATCGCGATTCGTATTGACCGTGTATGTAAGATCCACCATTAGGTTGAATAATTTAGTTTTGGGTAATTTCGGTGTCCAAAAACACCCTTTGTGAAAAAATTTTGCAGTGCAACAAGTATCAGAATACTATTACATTTTGCCTTAAAATTACTCAAAAGATATTTCTCCTAATGCATTTCTTAAAAAAAGGTTCTTTCTCTGAACGTATTAAAAAAAGATTTTCTTATGGCAAACTAAGGCACATACAGTTTTCGTATAAGGACACTCATTGGATTACAAGACAGCCGCTTGACTGGTCTTGAAAACCAATTAAAGCTGCAACCACGAAAAAAATACATTTCATGAAAATTTTCCCGGTTTCCAATGAAATGAAACCACTTAATAGGCCTAAACTAGCATCTAGTTGTATGTTCTGGAATGACTGTAACTTAAGTTCGCTTTTCCTGTACGAGTACATTTTGGTAAATACAGAGGCTACACACTACAACTAATTTTAAAAATATATGTTTTAGTAATGTTAAACGGCACTTAAAAGAAATTTGGATCGTTTCTCGCCTCTCAGACGCTCGACGTGTGATTAAGTGGTGTTATACATAGTCGACTAATGATGTTTGTCGGCCAATCTCCAAGCACCATCGTCATCTTAGGATCTGTAGACTGTTAGGATGTTGGGTTTAGCACGTTCACATAAACACATTATCAATTATGTTATGATGCAGTATCTTAATCTTTAATTTATAGGACAGAATATTGTACACTATTCGAAATGGAGTTAATTCCTTTTAAGGTAAAACAAGTTATGATTATCTTTGAAAGTTTGTCGATTATGTTATGATGCAGTATCAATATTTAATTTATAGCCTATGGCAGAAGATTGTACACTTCGAAAAGGGGTTATTTTTTAGCTTTTAAGATAAAACTCGTTATAACTATCTTTGAAAGTGTGTTGGAATTACGGTGTTTTAATCCACGTAAAATTATATTTCATAATTAACTAGAGGCCTTTGCTGCTCAGTATTTAGGCTATTCAAATTATTAGGCTTTCAGAAAAAAACATGTGCCTTATTTAGAACTATATAAAAAGCAATCTTATAGAAATTTGTACAAAAGGAAACTCCCGTAAGAAATACACGGGGAGAAATTGCTTTTGAGTAAACGTTGAGTTACGCGAAAGTTAAAAGTATTCTGATACTCTTGTAATCTGCTTATTAATACCTTTAATTTGAGACATAAACCATGCAAATCGGTCTATAGAACGGCCGGTCGGACTGTAAAATAATTTTATGAACGTTTGAAATATTCGTGTTTAGTTACTTAAATGGTAATCAACAAATGTTTTCACACAAATTAATTGATGCAAATTAATATCAGTCATTACTGGAATTATTTTAATTATTTTTTATTTGTGTGTCTATCTAAGCCAGTGACATTTTTAACGTTTTGACGGGGAACGGTCCAAACCCCAGTCTTGTTACTATCTAACATTGACCAGTTGTTAGAAAGCATCATTAATTAATAGCCCAATGACAAATGGCAACTGGATCCGGAATCGAACCTTTAAAAAGCTACCAACTTTTCTCAGGATCGAACCGGCAATCTTTGGATTCAAAGGCGAGCACTATAACCACTCAGCTATAATTATGTTGACTTACAGAAAATATTGATACTAATTTTTCTATTTGAACGGTAAAAGTACCCAAAGAATTTGTATGATTTTGTACAGAAAGGTTTTGATAATGATTGAGGCCCTTTCTGCAAATGGAACTGTAATTTATATCGTTTTAGTACTTTTGGGATGATAGAAGTTTATAAACATAAACTGATTAAAACAATAAAACCCGCGAAAGTTGTATAGTTAAAATAAGCTTGGCCTAATTTATCTTAACAGAATAAATAGCATTACACATGGATATACGTTTATATAACTTCATAAATAGACAAAGTTAAATGATTTTAATCCTTATTTCAGATACTTCGCCGTAATTAGGACATAGTTAGCTCTACGAAATCATTGACATTACTAAAATCATTAAATTGGACATAAGTTATACGTCATAGTTTATGAAATCCGCTAACAGTGATCCTATATGTCAAGTCATTTAAAGCATATGACGTAGGATGATTCAAAATTTCACAAAATCACCGCATCAAAAAGGTTTTCCTAATGTTTGTAAACACGTGCAGACTTTTACGACGGCACGGCCTCCCCTTCTGTTGATCTTCGGCGTAAACTGTTTGGTCAACTAATGCACAGCCGGTGACGGCCGAAGGTTCCATGGCAATGACACATTTTCTTATCGTCGTACACTAAAGGACTGAAGAAATAAAAAGCTTCAACATGTTGATCATTAACTACCACCATAGTAACCATCCTCCATCTTGAAAGACTATGCAACTCTCCATTAGGATCTATTCGTGAGAGAAAAGTAAAATTAGATTTCACAACTAATAATTCTCCTCTTTTATAACGCATGTAGGACTTCTGTTTAATGATTCCAAACAAATTATCACAAACTAGGCCTATTCCAAAACGACAACAAAAGTGAAACATAAGTTGTTGGAAACCAAATCGCCAAAGTAAGGCTTTTTATACATTTATTTTTTGTAATGTTGGATACTACCGTTATTTGATCAGGTAGTCTTGCAGAGATGTTTTTTTTTTTTTTTTTTTTTTTTTTTTTTTTTTTGTAAAGGAGGCGGTAAAAGCCTAACAAATTTAATTTTTTAGGTTTTGTAATTTTTTATAAATATAATACATTGTATTTTTAATTAAATACTTTAGGTTATTTTTTGTCCTTAAAACCATTACTGGTTCAAATTGAATTCTATTGAACGAATAAATGAGTAGTGTGTATACTGTTTATTGATTAATGAAAACATTAACACATCTTAAACTCAGTTTTTTGTACTTAGTAAATGTATGATATTTTATTATTATTTAATCAATTACATGTTGACCACCAGTTCTCATATATAATAATAGAAATAGGGAAATGCCGTGAAATTGGCAACAACACCAAATAAAAGTAATAAATGTAACTATTTCTGCCTTGCCTACAATCGTAACACGATAATTTGCCCACTTTAGAGAACGCCAGAAAAAAAGAAGCTATTGCAATTAGTGTCGTAGTTAATTGCGGTTTAACAACACACTGACGCGGGAAGAATACAGTAGTTATATAGCTAATTGGATTCTTACTATAGTCGGGAACAACGAGAAACATTCCGAGTTGCGACACTAAGTTCTCGACCAAGGCATATATATATATATATATATATATATATATATATATATATATATATATATATATATATATATATATATATATATATTAACTAAACATCTTGTTAGATTTAGCTATATATTGTTTTTACCGTGTCTCAAAATTAATCTGCATTAAGGTAAATAATCTATCTATATATTAATAGGCAAGCATGTTTCAATTCCTCCTTTTTTTCTCAGCTCGTGTGCATCGTAGGAGAAATCCGCGCATTCCGTTAGAAAGTTATAGTTCTGTAGATGAGCAGAATCACATTCTAATTCACATCGGACTCCAGGGCTACTCCCCACAGGCTTTCAAAGTTCCAATGTTAATCTTATGGGGAAGTAGTATTAATTGAATCATTAACAGCTGTTGTAAAAACAACTATTAGAAAAGCAGGAAGAACTGATGCTTTAGTTATAAAATGATTTTAAACTTCATGGGTCAAGATCAACTGAAATTTTGATCGAATTTCGATCAGGAGGCAATCTCTAGTACTTATTTAATCCGCGAAGGTTTTGTTTTTGAAACTCATCTTACAATTTTGAACCGATTTCCAAAATTGTTGTGTCTTTTAATAAAGCTTGGCCTGTAGTTTTCTCCGCCAAAAACTGATGAGAGGTGGACTTGAAATAAACATTGGGGTTGGGTTGAGCAAATATTATAATTTATTTTGTTCACAAAAAGTTTTAAAATTTCCACAGCTTAAAACTATGATTCATATTACAATGATAATTGAAATCTTGTGATACCACACCAAAATAAACAGTTGTTGGAGTACCCATTGATTTAGAATACTGAAACAATTGGTCCGGCACTTATAATTAAGCATGTGAAGGTGCTTGAGTACACCGACAGCCAATGTGAAAGTCGAGACAGCTTTGTCGGTCGGTGCTAACAATTACACAATTACACATACCGACCTTGATCGCGTTTACGTTTGTTTTGGTTTCACCGAATGCAAATGGCTATGGAAGTTAGCACTTGCACTAATCGGGTTAAGTACCCTAATTAGTCTACCGTTCCCTAAAATATCAAAGTGATTAAGCGGATTTGCCTTTAGGGAAGGAGCTATTAAGAGTCTCCAGTACCGGCCGCCTTCGATTTTTATTCCCGTAAGGGTGAGACTAATGTTAAATTTCAAACATCCGCTACGCCTTTAATATGGTCGAAAAAGATTCATCTTTATGTCATTCTAAAAGGAAATGTTAATGTTAAATGTCAATGTCATTGCTTTGTTGTTATATTGTACTAATTTTATTGTTATGTTGTTATTTGTATATGATATGTATTGAAAATTTGTTATTACTTGTTATGCTACTTGTTCCTCTTTGTAAGTAGTTGTTAGTCATCTTGCATCTTCTTGTATTATTGATTGTTTGTATAATGGTTGTACCGTTGAAACAGAATAAATAAATAAATACGTAAGGCTCTATAAAATCAAAAGTTTTATAGGCTATTATTGATTAGTTAAAAAACAAAGTATTCTCTAGATTATTTGTTTGAAAATAGACGCGTTTTTCAGTGATTTAATCTCATAAATCTCTCTATAATCGTTATTTTTATTTCACAGCGTCCTACATATTAAAACTTTCTTTAAAATTACATAAAGATGAATTTTTCGACCAATATTAAAGGCGTAGTGGATGTTTCAAATTAAAAATTTTATGTAAATAAAAACCATGGTGGCCGGTACTATTCAGACTTTTAAGATAATAGTCAAGGTAAGACCTCATGGTAAGCACGAACATGAATGGCTTTTCGTTTTTAGGTACATTTTAGGGTACTCATAAATTTTTATATGCTGACGTTAATATACATTTAAAAAAATATTAAAAATTTCTTCATTTTACGTACACGATATTGATAGTTGAACTGTGATTAAAATATACCAGTGCATAAAAACTGAAATTATGTATTGATTAATAATTTTGTACGTCATGTTGGACAACAATAATGTCGTGAAATATATCTCAAGCCCTCAATTGTTAAAATAAAAATTTATCAAAACTGTTTTTAAGTAAATTGAACATTTAAAAGAAACAAAGTTGTATTAAAACACATTGTTCTATTAAAAAAAGTTGCGTCATGAAATAAAGAATTTGTACAATTTAAAATCCCAAAGTATAAAAACTTGGCTTTGTAAATTTTTACCCTAATATTATCAGATATAAAAAAGTAAAAAAAACACAAAATAAATAAAACCAAATAAACGTTCAGCACTTTAAAACAATTGTTCGCTTCACTACGGAAAATCCCCAAAAAACACGTTTCTCTTGTTATTTTTCAGGAAAACGAACAAAACTAATCCCTCGCTAGTTTAAATTGGCAACATTGGAATAAAAATAACATTTTTGATATTTTAATCATGAATGGATTTAAAACGCCTCAGTTTTATATATCTTAATTTCTGATCAATATGTCTACACTGTTTTGTAGCATATCATAAAAAACCGAAGAACCTTAAGAAAACTTAAGAATTTTACCGATCAACGAAAAAGAAAACGTCTTTTAAAATGCACTTCAATTTTCATATTTTTTGTACTATCCTAAAAAACATAGCTATAAGAAAATTATTTCGTTTTAAATACGTGGATCTAACAGAACTCAGCAAAGATTTATTTAACTCGGACCCATAACCATCTTAGACAAGACAAAAACATGTAGGCTTACAATGGTCTCGTTCACGTTCATCCACCGCATCTACCGCAAACAGGATTCGGGGGATTTTTTTAGGTACTTCACGTGATAAATCCCAGTGGTCACGTGATAAATCCTGGTGGTTTCTTTTGACGTCACTTTCCTGTCGTCTTATGAATTCACCGGGAATTTGAAGGTTGACGTTCACGCGCATCTGTTACTAACCGCAATAAAGACCATAATAATTGTTCTAAAACCAGTATTTTCAATACTTAGTTGCCATTAATGCAGGTTTACGTATAGCAGAATCGAAGTAGAGGCTAAACCATTAGGCTAATGACTGTAATTTCTGGGAATCCGGAGGTTGAGAACCAGTGACGATTCTGCAATTAATTCAGCAAACTAACAACATTTATCTCTACAAAGTGGACCGTTCAAAACTGTATAACATGGAGTTATTCATACGTATTATAGAGGTAGGCCTATACACGAACTTAAACAAATATGACGTGGTACTTGTTATAACATATCTTTTAATTATTCTTAAAAAAAAGGTTCTAAACGGGCGATCCAGGTTCAAATAAGGTTAAGGTTGGAGCCAGGAATGAAATAAATATGATAATAAATATTGCGTAGGTTTTAGCGAATTTCCCATAGGGAATAAGCTATTACCGTAGGTCTCATGGTAAGACCTAAGCCCGGGACCATGTTACTTTTTCATTTTTAGGTGCCCAGAGACCAAAAATAATAGTTATTAAAAGTTATATATATATATATATATGTATATGTATGTGTCCCTAGACACGATAACTCTCGTAAAAATGGTCCGATCGACACCAAATTCGGTAGAAATGTGTAATCCTACGTTTATTCGGATGAGTTCGAAAACCAGACATATCGACCTACCGGAAGGGGTAGTTTTGGGGGGTTTTGTACCCCAAAAATGGGTTTTTTTTGCATTTTTCATATGTAAATTTGAAAAATTTTAAATTTTTATTTTGACCATTGGATTTAGCTAAAAAAAACACACAATTTAGTATTTTGAAGCTTTGCTCTATCTCCATTGGTTACCGAGATATTACAAAGTCTAAAGACAGTACATTGTCTTTTGGGGCTCCAATGTTAATCTTTTGGAGAATAAGGATGTGTTAATATTTCACTTATTAACCAATATTTTTGGATGACACTTGGTATTTAGCTTCATTTGGTTGAGATTCATCCATTTAAGGTAAAAAATCTTGGTTTTTGTACTTATCATGGCAGCAGACCTGCATACTCTTTTCCCATGTTAATCATATGGAGAATAGGCAAACTCTATTATTTATGGACAGATATTGATGAAATTTACTATATGGCTTTATATGGTCGAAATAATTTTTTTCTCTGCTAAAAACCTACTTTTAGTGTCCCCCATGGCAGCATACCTGCATACTCTTTCCCTATATTTACCTTAAGGAGAATAGACATTTATTTCCCTATTTATGAGCACGTGATGAAATTTTGTTTACAAGTTTAGCTGGTCAAAATTAATATTACTAATTTGGAAATTCGCTGAGTACGCAGGTCTGCTGCGACGGGGGGTATTTTTTATTAGAATCCTTGAAAAAGAATGAAGCAAACAGGATAATAAGTTAATGTCTTTTTAACAGGGAGTCTCCTACAAAATAATCACGATTAGATCAATTTAATACAAAAACCTTTATTTTCAGGGATTTAACTTAATTTTATGACTAGTAGCGCAGGCTAAGTTAACCTACTGAATTTTGGCAAAACATGGTATTTTATTCTCTTGTTTTGAACGCTGTTTTTCAACAGATTTTCTTCTTGGTAAATAGCACCCACGATCGGCAATAAAGAGTCTGTCATCAGAGGTTAACGGCGCCGCCACTTAACACTTTCCAATGAATTGAATCACCGCATATTCGCAATGAATAAATAATTGTTGTCCAAATTTGGTTTATAATGAATAGTTTTTTATTCTAAGCGTTTTATCTGATAATAAATTGGTAATAAAATATATTTTTACTTTAAACGTTATTTTCTTTATACGGTAGTATGATATACCGGTTGAAATTTAAATAAATAGCTCGAATGGACCCGAAGGGGGAGGAGGGCGCCTATCGACAATTTCGCCTGGGGCGCCAGAAAACCTTGGGCCGGCCCTGCAGTTTTCGGTCGTAAAACGAATGCAAATGAAGTAATCAAACCATTTCTAATCGAGAGCTTCAATCTGATTTTCTCCGGCCTATCCTGGACCAAATGCAACCTTGGGTGCTGGAATGTTTTTTCATCCGCATCAGGACTGGTTTCACGGAATGACGCACATGGAAAATTATACGGACAACGATTTGCGATCAGCTGATTCGTTCACCTCCCATTTCCTGACATAAGCTGATTTCCAACACTCGCTGGACTAGTGACGTCAAAACAAGTAACAATGCAGATTGTATTCTGATTGACTTCCGTAATGTGTAATAATAAAGTGCAGTCGCAGTGGAATGACAGGGCTTGAATGCATATTCGAGGAATGAGTTTTGTGTTTACTTCCCATAAAGGTTAATCAACTTTAGACGCTAAGTCTTTGGTATTTTTTACCTTGTGGTGTCTCATTTCTTCTTTTCTGCAAAGAAATTATAAGAAAAGTAAATACATTATTATCTATATTCATGAAAGTGAATTTTGGTATATTTGTAAATCGATGGCCATGGAACATCGATATATATCGATGTTCCAAGCCTCGGAACAAGTACATATATCGAAAGTTTTATGGAGAAGGTTTGTTATAGCCCTCAGGGCTTAGCCCCAGGACCGTCATAAACGTACCAATGTCAGGGTTAAAACCAAACTCTCTTCCAGCGGTTGTCATGGAAACAATCAAACCAATTTTCAGGTTGGCAATGCAAAACATGCCGGGTATCAACCCAAAGTAGGCGTAACAGAAATGCAAGCCTGAATTTAAAAGTGTTGCCAATTTGTGCCGACTCATCAAGCTATTGGCCTCTGTTACAATTTTCAAACATAGGGAAAATGTAACTAAACTGACAACATCGCTAGGTAAGAATAATGTAAATGAGCTTCCAGCTGCTTGAATTTCCAAGCTCGCAATTTTGTGGCGCCTAGTATAGTAATAAAGTAAAAGAAACAAAATTCCAGCAATTTTGATTGCAGACAGTAAAAGAAAAACACAAATGATACCGATGCACGGGTCCTAAAATATAAATCCAAACATCTGCACGTCATTTCTTTGGTCGAAAGAATCGTTATATTCATATAATGTGTTGTATAATGCATATATTGCTTAGTTATCTATAGTTCAATCCGTATGATTTTGTAAAATATATTTCATATCGGTTCGGTTTGTCTTCAATTCCAGTTTTAAAATGGCAGTCATTTAAACACGTCATATTTATGCATTGTGAACAAAATATTCACCAAATACAAATAGTCTACGGAATCAATTACTAGCAGGATTTTAATGATTGCATAAATGCTACAGTAAACGAGCTCTTATAACAGCAAACGAGCTAGAAGTTTGTTTCCAGACCTTTCCAAGAACGGGCCCTGCTACACGTACACGACCCGACCTAGGCCTTGGCGCCAAGATCTGCTGCTCAGCAAGTTCCACTGTCCGAGGTCGGTCTCTTCTCTGAGGTCACGTGACGAGCTGTCCGACGACGTTCTGGAATTTTAAACACATTACACATCTTTGATTTTAAAAATATATACACAAGTTGATTATGCTGGACGTAAACTTAGGCCTATTCATTTTGTGAATTGTTGAGCCACTCTGCGAGGCTAGTTAATTCACAGCATTAGCAAATGTTTCATCAAAACTTTAATAATTTTAGTAATAATAACCAAGGCTAAGTAAATGGAATTGATATAGATACTTTTAGTCCTGGTTCTTATATTTTCAATGTCATTGTCCAACGTTTTGACCTTTCATTTTGTCAAAATCAAAACGAATTTACCGAGCGATTTTAAAGCATGGGTTTCATGACTATGTCGAGTAACTAATTTTATCAATATGGGTTAAAAACACCTCTCAGGAGTAAAATAAAGTCGACATAACAGACCGAGTGGTTTAGTTTGGTACTTTTGGCTAAAACGTTGAAAAATTAACTTGTTAACTTGTTGCTTAGTTTAAACATCACCTGATTCCTCTGATATATGAAGGAACTAGAAACTGAACATAGGATCACTGTTCTCAGGCTGTTGTTATTAAAATGTATGTATTATACCAAATTTACTTCCTTTTCCCGGTTCCAATTATGTAACATTATACTTTCTTCTTCTCGCAAGCTCCTGGGAATCCACTGAAAGAAGTTTCATTATAGGCTTGTTCATAGTAGTGATGGTTTTGACAACTCACCACAAAACAACAACGATTGCTGATTTAGTCATGTATTGAGACAAAGAAGAATGGTATTTTAATGTAATTTATCAATTGATATTTGGCTTTCTACTCGGGTTTATAGTAAACAAAATTCTACCTCACCGCGAGATAGTATATTCGTTTATGACATTACTACGGTAAATAATTTTCAATTTTAACTTTTTAACTTGAGTCCAGGTCATTATTCATATTTTGCCAAAATTTAACGAGTTGAAGTTATAATGTGATAGAAGACAAAAACACAAATTGACCAGTTGATTTCCGTTAATTCAGTTAATTGTCGTGCTGTCTCATTAGTTAATTGGTAACAATTAGTTTATCTTAGTAACGTGTATCATGTTTGCCATACTCGTTATCACCACCTCGCCAGAATTTGTGAACTTGTTATCAGCGGTGTCAAATGAAGGGTGAGTGTTATTGTTGCAAATGTATTTCCAGCTACAAACCGAGATAGGACACCACCAAGTCTCCGAGTGGTAAAGATAATAACAAATGTCATGTGTGATTACTTCTGCATCATGCAGCAATTTGGTGACCGACTCTATTTGTGAATTCAAAGTTTTGCAATGAAAGTGATGTATAAAAAATAACTACTGTATTGGAATTTGCATGCAAATAATTTTTATTTAGAAAGACGACTTTTCTAACCTACTCGGATGTCAAAACTATTAAATGGTTTTGATACGGTCGCTCCTTTTAACCACACTGATATTGGTGAATTATTTTTATCTCAAAATGTATTCAGTTAGAATACTAAATCTAAAAGTTGCTGCTCCGGCGCCTTGACGGTAGTATTTGGGAGCTGGTTACGCCTCAGCTAGGGTACTTTCACCGACGGCGCACGAAGGACGGAAGGATCCGATATTTCATAATTTCGTTGTAGAAAGTTTCCTCGCCGCGGCATTCACCTTACCTTGTTGGTCGCTCAGAACTCCCGGCTTTCTTACGACAAATTTTAACTATAGTATCTTATTTTTCCAACCACTGCACGGAAAAAATCACATTGCCCCACCTGTTAGTAAACCCTACGCAAAACAGTTCATTTCCAGTTTCCATCTCTTTCCCGCACTATAGCGGCAATGTTCTTAACGGGCGCTAAATCAAAACAGCAATTTAAAGTCAGCTGTTATTACAAACCATGCCACAACTGTTGGTCATTTTTGTCGTTTTAATTGCTTATTTTTTAGTCGGACGTTATGTTTGATAGTTAACATGTGTTCCAATAAATAAATAAATAAATAAATAAATAAAAAATAATGTAAATAACATTTAGTATACAATAGAACATTGAATCTGTTGCAATTATGTAGGAAGGAAATATCTTGTGTGTAGGAGCGCAAATAGTCATTGCCGCTCACGAAATGTTTGTCTGCACTCAGATGCCGCTTCGTGAGGCCATCTACAATTAATTTATTCTCGAGTGGCAATGACGTACTTTTCGCTCTTAATTAATAGGCTACACAAATAGCTATTTCCTAGAACCGTGCGTAAAGTGTCAGTTTACGCACCGAAACCCAATTTTAAAATAGCTGTTTACTGGAGAGCAATCGATAAAGTCTTTGAATGTCTTTGGAGCGAGCGTCTTTAACGCTCGCCACGCGATTATGCTCGCAAGTTGATTGCATGCTGGCGCGCTACAGCGCTCCCTACCGCTTCCGACTGAGCTCAACTTCTTTATAATTTTAAATTGTGGTTTGGGAAATTAAAACTGTAGTTGTAGAAAATATTTAGTATGGACTTTCCGTGTAAAGTCCTTTCTCGTTATCGCTAAAAATGTAAAAATACCGCGCGGCGCGTAGTGGAGCGCGGTAACTGTTAAGTGCTGTTAAGCTCAAGCGAGAAAGACCTATTTTACGCTCTTATTACATAACTAACTATTGTTGATTTTGAGTTAAACATTGGTCGATTATTGGGGCGAACGCTGTGCAGTACGGACTTCGTTTCCCTGTAAAAATATTATATACCTACCAATATATTAGTCATGGTTTTGCTTCTAAATAGGTATTTAGTCGTTATTCACTCAATTCAATTCATAATAGCCCTTGCGTTGCAAGACCCGTATAAAAAACTTCATTTCACTCCTAGCTCCTAGCTTTACCAAAGATTTGCGTACTATGACCTATAACTTTATAGTGGATTATTCACCATACACTATGCCTACTTTCAAATGCTGACTTCTGAGTCCTAAATATCTCAGTCTAAAATCTAGGCATCTGTTAGAAACGAAAATTTGATGGAAAAACTAATTAAAATTTGAAGAAATTTTATAGATAGTTAATAGGGTATTAGTTTATTTATTGATGTTTGTAAAGTCTCTTATTGTGTCCTCTCGAGACCATAGGATGATGATCGGTGCCCATCTGACCTACTAATGACCTACTCTGGACAGCTTGAATTAAACTCTCTCCAGCACCGGTGAGTTGTATTATTTATCTCAGTACTGGCTCTCTGAAAATACAAGTATCGAGGTACTTGTTACTTGTTGATATGTCTACTATTTATAGAATCAACATTATTGTAATCATTGTAATCTGTTTTTAGCATAAAACCTAATTAAGAAGTGCAAGAAGAAAAGACACATGAATGTTGATATTTTTAAATATTTCTTTCTTGTCTTCCGACATTTGCTTAGCATGCTCACCTCATATGACCATATCACATGCATTGTAAAAATGTCAATTTATAATAAATGTGATTCTAATTCTGATACTCACAACCTTCCCATGGATATATATCCATTTTCAAGTTGGAAGAAAGTTCGTTCGTTCAGAAAGTTGGAAGAAACTACTTTTCATCGAGTAGACTAATAAATAGGCCTAAGTGTTTTATCCTTATCTTATATTGTTGCTGCACTGAAAGACTGACCTAAAATAGCCAGTCTTTTTTTAGTATTCGAAAATAATTTCTTGGGAGATAAAAATTGACATTGAGTCATTAAAACTTCTACTTTTGACGTTTTTGATAATCTGTCCGCACTCGCCGAACATGTTCGATGAACAGTGTTCTCCCGAACATTTGTTTGTTTGTATTTATTTCTAATATATATCATAGGGTCTACTAGTTTTCTCCCGTGGCTTCGCTCGCGATACCGGTACCCTCCGTCAGGTTTAGCTCGTTCGGTATACGCTCACTCGCCGTCACGCTCGCCCAGTATGTTTAGCTCGATCGCTACGCTCACACGCTCACCCTATGTTAAAAAATCGCTTGAATAACTAAAATTAAAGATTTTCCTGAAATTTGTTTCTTAGCAACAAATAAAAAAAGATAAAATCAGTTTTCAGATATTTTAAACATTTTTTTTATCTTTCGTAAAAAAAATCATCCTTTTAAAATAAAATAAAAAGTATGCTATGTTACTTCTGATACCTCCCAGAATATGTATACAAAGTTTCATGATGATTCGTCGAGTACTTTTTGCGTGAAAGCGTAACGCCCCTTTCACACATCACGGTTTTGCCCGTACGATTTTTAATCGTATGGCGTACATTCCAATAGAATCTTATGAGACCTTTCACACAGGCACGTTTACGGTTTTTAACCAGCTGACAATTACTTGTATAGTGTTTTGGACGGTTTTTAAATCGTGAGGTTTTTTCCCGCACGGCTAAAAACGTGATGTGTGAAAGGAGCGTAAAGGTGCATTCACACTTAGCTAGTTACTCGCTGCTAGTTGTTATTTGTTTACAAAATTAACTTTTGGATTGACTAGCAACTAGCCAACAGCAAGCTAGCTTCCACTAGCTCGTGTAATGATATTTGTAATGTGTACGAATCAGCTGACATATTATTTATATTATTGTTTTGATTTAACCCTAAAAAGAAATAAACATATTTTAAAATGTCCTATTTTAAAATGTAAAATTTCCAAGTTGTGTGACAAAGAGATTATAGGAGAGAGAGAGAGGAGATGGTGGGACCCTGGATTGGTCGAAGATAGGAACTTGAAGCTTCATCTACGCTATTTGATGAGCTGAGAGTGGAAGATTGTGATTCATTTCAGAGGGTGATGCGAGTGCCTTTTCATGAAATCAGATATAAGACTAAGAAAGAAAAGCAATCACCCCAAAAACAAAACTAGAAATTACATTTCGATGCATAAAACAACGGGTGGCAGTTTTGATCCAGTCGTTGGCTTTTTTATTTAGATTTTCACTAGTACAATTTCGACCTTTTTACTAAATAAATGTGCTTTCTGCCATAATTGAAGTGGTTTTATAAAGAATAATTATCAAGTGTGACTTTACCTAAAGTTTATTAAATTTAGTTATAGTAGAAATGATTAAGATTAACTGTATTTAGAAGATCGAATGCAACATTATTAGGCTATTACCGGTACCTAATAATAACTAATCATTTATGGATGGACGCCAATAAAGTTTTCGGAATGTTTTAAATTGATAAATCAGTTTGAGTTTGGTATCGGTGTGTGATGACTTCCTGTAGCAGAAACCATATAGCATAATATCCCCACAGAGAAGAAACTTGTTATACTAATGTATGTGCGTACACAGTGTATTTGTACTTATTAATTAATTACTTTTATTTCGTTCTCTTTATCAAATGTAGTATGATTTAAAAACTGTTAAGTTACAGAAACCTTTACAAGAAATATGACCACTAACAAGTTTAAAATAAAATGT
Organism: Neoaliturus tenellus; assembly: GCA_030545055.2. Classification (NCBI taxonomy): domain Eukaryota; kingdom Metazoa; phylum Arthropoda; class Insecta; order Hemiptera; family Cicadellidae; genus Neoaliturus; species Neoaliturus tenellus. Next base: position 41,842,975 of record CM061537.1, read on the forward strand.
AAATATATACATACAAATAATATATGTGCAGTATTTATTTATAAGGCTCACAGGTTCTTAAAAAAGTTGGGGCTTCAAGTCATAAAGTAAAAGATTACGAGTTATTTATTAATGCCTTCCCAAATAATTTTTCATATTACAAAAAAAATACCAAAATTTTGCGATATTTCATTTTCAACTTTTCTTGTTTAAGGTGCACACTAGAATAGACGTGGTCGTAGTGTTTAAAACTACCTCGAAGGAAATCTATAGAGCGTCAGACGCTCCAGAAAAATACTTTAAATCTATGAAGCCCAGTAGCAGCAGGCCTGCCGCGCGATGATAGCTCAGCCTAGTGTCAGTGTCAGACGCACGTGACACCCCTAACTAAATTTACGTTTAAGCCTATCTTAAAATCATTTAAATTGTGAGAAATTCAAATAAAACTGTAGCAATATATCATTGAAGCACAAGTAATATTGTGTGCCAAATAAAAAGAAAATACGTTTTTTTGTAAGCGTCGTGGGAGAAGACGATCGTCCCACCACGCTCATTTTCGGTGGTCATGGGACAAACTATCAAATCCGATTAAATTCGATTAATAGCATTATGATAATAAATAATCTCCCACATATTGTCTTTAACCAAAACAGTTTTTATAATATATTCTTATATTTAAAATAGTAGGCCTACTTAATTTACCGGCTATAATTTAATTTTCATAAACCATATGTTTAATACAAAACGTGTTTACATTCGCTTCTTCTATTTGCAACTAGCGTAGTGTGAATGCAAACTGACCGTTACCAGCGATTACTAGCAGGATTTTTGGATTGTTTTTTAATACAGCTGTCACTCGCAGCAAGTAACTAGCCAAGTGTGAATGTACCTTAACACACATCCAAGCTTTCACATGATATAAGTAATCTTAGGTTTAGGATGGAAGGTGATTGTTCGTTGATTTTTTTTGTGTTCGCCGAACAAGTTCGTCACGAATGTTCGGCCAGTGCAGACGCGGCTTTCCAATTTTATTTAATTAAAATAAAGGGATTTACCTGTTCTTGTTGCGGTCTGCAGGCCTATTGCGGTCATCTGCTTTTCTAAATGTAAAACTCCTATGCTTAATATAACATCCACACACAGAAATTATTGTTTTAGCATATTTCCCTTTGGTGAATACGCTTTTAGGGTAATAGACACGGTAATACCTAAGCCCGCATCATCCTAACGGAATAAACCCAAAAAGACATTTCCATGTAATGGTAAATTAAATAACCCCCTTTATCTCGCTTACTTTTTGTCATACTCAATAGAATTTTGTTTGTACCTACATCACGGCGTAATAATTTCCTCCCGGCAAAAATAAATACTCCCTCCATATAATTCATAGGAAAAACTGATCTTGAAAAAATGTTGTATGTATCTTTACGTACTACATGCACTACATAACCTACTTTTTGTCTATAAAACCCCATAATGCAACAAACCTACTTATTCTCAACCACATGGTTAAAATGCAGAAATCACTACATTTTACTTGAAATTCTCTTAATACGCAGGTCTGCTGCAACGGTTCCAACGCTGGACAGAACGCCCCACTTCACTGCAGGTTAGACCGGACCCGGAAGTAGGTTTGAGCTGTTTTGACGCGCGGCCGGCCCGCCCGCCCGCCCGCCGCCGCTGGCTTCTAATGGTGACCCTGACCCCGAGAGGAATTTGCCAATGAGCCGGCATTAGCACACAGTGCTCAGCATTTGTCGCCATTTTGTAACCATGATTGTAACTTTACGATACATGCGACCCGATTGCATCTTAATCGATCCCGGCTGGGGTGAAAATCGGGTTGCATCGAGTTCTCGTTGTTGTCAAGTGTTGATTAAGTGATAACAGGTCAAGGTCACTCTTATTGCCTTGGGAATGAGGTTTGGGTGCGTTTTATTTAGCGTTTCACTGATTTCTAACGGATGTTCATTCGATGTTTTGAAAATCGCCTTTCAGTGTATTGAAACTTCGGCGTAATAATTGCCGACTTTCCATAATACTATAATAATTAGACAGGAGGACTACATAAAATACTACAATCCTTATCCATCTACGAATACATCTAGTCAGAAATTCTACGATCGTAATCCCCAATTTGTTCATAAAAACGTCGAGGAATTTTTACAGTAGTTTTACATATTTTAGCCCACCGTGTTGAATTTTGTAAATGAAATTCTAATTTATTTCATAGCTCTTTAATTGCTGGCTGGTTATTAATTTCTTATTATTAATAATGTTATGGGCTAGCTGATTAATTCCTTGCCGAAGCCGAAGTGGAAAGGCCATGACGGTATGAAAGCTTCTGAGCGAGTAGAACAACACGACATGATAGATTCTATGTTATACAGTTTCCTTGGCAATAATGTACTTGGAAAAACGAAACGACCGTCAACTACGAACCAACGTGTTTCATATCTGTGGTAAAACGCTAACCTTGGACCACAAACTGATAATGTGCCATGAGCGACAATAATAGCTAGAATGTTGCCAGGCATGTGGACACACATCGCTGGAACTTCCGTTCTATTTGTGATATTATGATGTGTTTCAAAGGTTAGCATTACAGTGTACAAACAATATGAGCACCATGCAGGAAATTTATGGAACACAACAAGATAACAATTGTGTTTCCTCCACATACTATCCGTATTTTACTCCTTGGAATAGAGTACTAAAATACTAGTTTTTACCCCATGTGACTTTAATACTTAATTTTTCTACCTAGAGAAAACTCAAATTTTTTGTACCAAGGGGCTAAAGTTAGTTGCATAAGAATAACATTAAAAGTGAAATTAAAAAGAACATGAGTCGCAGTCAGCTGTCACTTGTGTTGATTTCGTTACTCTTTTGTTTACCATAGCAGCTGTAGCATTAAGCCATTCTGTCAGCTGTGTACGTGTTTGTTTACATTTTACTTGGGTAGGCTGTTAACCTAAGAAGTCCAAAACCTAAGTGTAAAAATTTTGACTAGGCTTAGTTTCTGTTTTTTTTTGTGTGTTCTTTAAAAATAGCACCTTGTGTGTGTTTTTTTTTATATTGATGTGGCTGCTCATATGTGAAGGTAACGTTACATTGTTATAGGCCTAAATGTTATTCGTGTAGGTGAAGGAAAAATGTTGTGTTCATCAAGGCGTCGCCTTCGGGCGACAACAGTTTCTCTTCAGGGAGAAAAAAGAGTACTTTAGTCCCTAGAAGCACAAATAACTATTCAGTAAGAATTTTGCAAAGACTGTAAATTAAGTCGTACTTTGAGGAATGATAGGGTTCAAGGTTCGGTTTCTGTCCTAGCTTCCCTTTTTGTATGAAATTTTTATTTATTATAGATTAATTACAAAATTATTAGGGACAACTGAAGCTCTCATTAAATACCATATATGAATTTGATCAAGAGTTGAACACTAGATGATGTAACTTAGCATACTTTTTAAGTCTCTTGCATTCTAACGAGGTGTGTGTAGGTAGATTTAAATCAAATGGTCAACTCATTGAACAACTGTCATTTCCACTAGTCGAGTGTCTCCACTTTTGAATTATTTTCTCAAATCTGTCTCTTTCCCTAATATTCACACTCATTCTACATCATAATTAAAAAAATTCCAATTTATGCACGAAATCCCTAAATTAACAAACATCTATATGTTACAAAATTACAGTCAAATAAATGAATGAGATTTCACCAATATTGGTGATTTAAAACTGATTCGAAATACACGGGAAAGTTCTTAGTATTCCCAAACAACTCATTTTTTACACTACTTTAATTGCATTGAAATTTTAGTATAACAATGATGTCAGTTAATTAGTGAACTGATGAATGTTGCAGAACACAAAAATCCTTTTCTTATCTTTGTCACTGGGTGATTTGATGGTTTTATCTCTGTAGCTGGAAATACATTATGAGCAACAATTACACTCACCCTTCATTTGACACTGGAGATAAACTAAGATACAACTTCTTCTGAGGTGAAGATAACAAACAAGTAATTGAACAAAAATGATACCCGTTTGCAAGATAAACAGTTTGTTGCCAATTAACTAATAAGTCAATTAGACACTAGACATACAATTAAATCAGAGCATCTTTTCAAAATGTGTCTAATCCATCACAATAATTTAACTTGTTAAATCTGCTTGGTGAATATGGAATGGATAACAATACAAAATAGTAATTGCTATACCATAACATCAAGACAAACCAATTGAACATAAAAAATTGATTTGATTTAAGTGAATAGCCTACTTATTATTATCATCATCGTCATCTAGTTAAATGTGATGGCTATTTTTATTATTATTTTTTTAAGTAGTATCAGACCCCAATATAGTGTTATTTTACCAGGTCCTTACAATTGAATTTATTCCAAATAAATGTTTTCATTAAAAACGGTTTAGTATAAAACTTTGAAAAAAGGGCAAAAATAAAAAAAAGACATTGTTAAAGTTTATTTCTTTAGCCTGGCCAGCCTGGCTTTTCAAACTGATTCTTTTTCCGTATTAAATTACATCAAAATCAGTGGGGGCTCTGTTCATAAGTCCAAGTCATGTCTACAAACGTTTTTTTCGTTTTTGTATTTTAGTGTTTAGGGACCTTGAAATAGGAAAATAACTCAATATTTCCTATATCGGGAATCTAAAGTAGGCCTGACAAACAATTTAAGGTAAAAGGGCCAAAGTAAGGCTCCCTTATCTAACAATCGTAATAGGGTATCCCTGGGGGAAATATGATAAAAACATTACTAGCAATGATAAAATCACCTGATATTTGTAGATACTGTATAACAGCTTTAATTTGCGGTTTGTAAAATGAATTTACCTATGGATAATACTCTTCTTACTTTACTTAAATGTAAAAATAAATTAAATTGTATTTAAGAGTTCCAAGTAAGAATTGAGTATGCCAGATACTGAGTTGGTAAATTTTGTTATTTTACAATCAAGTTATACCTAAAAGTAACTCATTGATGGGTCTTGTTATTCTTGTCTTTTCATTAGAGTTCAATATTTTTCGTGACTTTAAGCGTTTAAATTGATTTTAGAACCATTATTAAATTATCAGAGAGCATTATTGTGTTTGCTCTTATTGATAATTTTGTGTATTCTTTACTACGTCATTTCAAGATTATACGGTGCTAAGGTCTATAATGTGTAGACAATGTGAGCATTGTCAAATTAATTATCACACTAGTCTTTTACCTAATATAAGATAGTCATGGACATAAAGACAAATTCAACGACACCATTTTTGACATAAGTAGTTTCACAGCTACTTTTTAAGATAACATTTTTCACTTTAAAACATAAAAAAATTGACCTATTTCCATTTTTTTTAAAGTTAAAACTTTACGGTAAATCAGTTTTTATTTGAAATCGGCTTGGTCTGGTCAAAAGTGGTAAATTACTCAACGGTTTGTAAAAAATGATTAGATAACCTTTGGAGAGAGGTATTATCTCATTCAAGAAACAAGTGAGAAGGGATTGAAAACTGTCTGCATTGAATTTCAATTAGGGATAATTATTCTTATTATCACCAAACACTTTGAATTGGGACTGGTAGGGAGTCCGTATAAAGCAGAGTCTCGCAAACCCAGACTAATGTGGATTGAACGTATCCAGGTTTGTAAAAATTCTGGGTTATCAAGAAAGGAAAATGCATGATTAGTTTATATTATTCCTAAAAAAAATATTAATTGCATGATGTACATAATACAACAATTAAAACCTTAAACCTTATTTGTTTAAAAACAATTTAAGGAAAACCAGGAATGTTCTATAGGCTCCGGCCGATACAATGGCATTTCACGCGTTGAAACCCATTGCATCTCCTGGCATTCTTTCCAAGCTATCCAGAAGTTATTCCAGGTTATCCAAGTCTGGGTGTGCAGAACTTAACAGTAATGTTTTTTCACATGAGTTTTTATCACGTTCCTACAGTAGATTTGAAAGCACAGTGTCGGTTACAAAGATAAAAAAAACATCATGTGCTTGAAAAAGAATATTTTAGTAAGAAATTTAGGAACCTGACTGTTTGACCTTCACAAAAAATATTTTAAACAATTCATTCCCCAAACTGATGTCTATTTTTAAAATGAAAAATGATCGAATACACACTACCTTTATTTTTTAATAAAAGTACATGTAGATGTAACCACATTTTATTTGAATCGAAGTAGATTACTACGAATGCATTATATTGACGCTTACAACATACATGTTTGATGACTCAGAGATTTTTAAGGTTGTCAATACGCTTTATGGGTTGTAAGCCCGGCTGGTAAACAAAATAAATAAAACTCTTTCAAAATATGAAAAAATGTATTTTTCAAACAATATTTTTACATCACAATTTTAACTGCTGTATAGGAGCTTGATACAAAATTGTTTGTAATGGATACACAATACATTAGAATATAAAAGTTCAACCTACTACAGGGTTTCAAATACAGAGAGTTTGCATTAATTTATCACTAAGTGAACTTCAACAGTTGTGCATAAAACATCTGCCTTTTGCATGTGATACACAAAGTAACCATGGTTTATTTTTTACTTTACTAAAGATAAATATATCGTACATAATTTTTTTTTTTTTTGACAACTTCTCAATCTGCAGAGCATTTAACAAGACTCTCCGATTAATGCAACCCTCTCTAAAAACTATTAAAAACTAATGCAGGGATTCCCAAGAAACCATTCCTTTCACAAGTTTGTACTGGGATCTGTAAGATGTCAAATCAACATTATCCTTACATTCTGCATTTGAAAACAACAATTTTTCACAGGATGCCCTGTCATATAGATTAGACGAGGTGTCTTAAAAAAAAATATTTTTGGGAACCTCTGCACTGTACAATGCTTCCAATGAAATAGGCTTACTTTTCCTTTAGCTGAGGATTAAATATTTGGATAAAGTATTCAATTATAATGTAGGAATGTTAACAAGATCATTTTGAGCTTTAAATCCAATTTAATTAGGATTTTATAGTTAAATAGCCGAACTATAACTAAAATATGACTTAATTCTTTGTTGTATTTATTTAATAAAAAATTCCTATGTAAAATGTTGTTAAAACCCTATATATCTTTTATGTTTGACCAAAGCTTAAAAAATGAATGGCAGTTATTTTTAATTGATTTAAGAGTTGAGTATTAGGCCTACATTAGAAATGGCATCAACTTCAAATTTTTGTTAACGTTTCCAACTATAAATTACAATAAAAAATTTATATGTACTAAGTTTGAAGCATCAAAACAGCCTGAATTAAAATGCACCCTAATTTAATAATGAGTTTAACTTGTTTTACTACTATAATATAAAAGTAAAAAAATAAATTTAAAACAATTAAAGTGTACAAAGAGCCATCAATGCAACATTAGGTGCAACAATCATGATCTATTCAGAAAAGTGTCTTGGTTTTCAGCTTATAAAGTTGGTCTACGAATAACTCAAAATAGGAACAAATATATAGTTAAAATGTTGTCAGAGTAACTGTGTTAAATTTTAGATCGAAAATCCCAAAATATAAATATTTTGCTACTGTATGTGACTCCGAACTTTTTTTACATGGCCATCAAATAACAATTTGTTTACAATACAAATAGTAATAACTTGCATGATCCATGTGCACCTTCACCAAAAAGTTAAAACATCATGTGAGATGAAAATAATTAATACTGGTAATTTGTGTGCTTGAAAGAGTGCAACAGACAATGATGCTAACACAAAAAGAAATAAAAGTCAAAATAGAGATCAGCAAAATATTAAACAAATGTTTTAAGGCCATTGCCTGGGCAAGGAATGCTTTTATTTAGGAAACCACAAAGTTATAAAAAATCATTAAATCCTAAGGGGCGCTTTCCCGAAACACATTTAAGTTCATCTTAGTTTAATTCATTAAACATATGGTCAACATTGGTTTAAGGGTTAAATTGACTTGGGGAAAGTGACCCAAGAGGGATGTAGATGCTCTAACTGAGTTAGTAACAACAATTATTTGTTAATATTTATATTATAATAATGATATAAATTTACATTTACACAAGAAGAGAATTCCATAATTTAAAAAACTACACTCTCAACACAGTTACCGGTGTTCATCCAAATTTGATCTTGGATTTTTATGATGTAAGATGTTGCACATTAAAGGACGGAACATGTTGGAACACATTCTTTTCTCAGAAATCTTATTAGGTGTCATTATTAAAACATGGTTTAAGAATGTGTATTTAAGTTGAACAAGCATAAAAAAAATAAAGAAGAAACTCAACAGTTCCTTTATAAAATAGACCTTAACATTATTTTCCATACTAGACAGCAATATTTTTAAAGCATGTTTCATCATTTGACTTATTTTATGAATTTTTTAATTATTTTATAATTATATCTTAATCAATCAAATGTGCTTTGATAACAGTGGCCATAATGGTTTTAACTAATATGTGGTAACCATAACATAAACTTACACTGAATTAACAAAAAACTTATCATCCTAAGAATAATTTTTTGATCTACAAAATTTTTACAAAGCCTACGATAAATAACAATTTTTCAATCACAGTAAGAATATTCCTGGAAAAGAATAAAAAATTGAACATAGTGTGACAAATGTTGAGTACAACTTTTTCGGTCAACTTAAATGGCTTAGGGGCCTAAATTAAAAAAAAAAAAATTAACACGTAGAACTAAAAATTTGAAACAATTAAACTAAAGTTTACATTTTGAAATAAGTGAGAAAGAACACATTGAATTCTGCTTGTGCTTTTTTGTGTCCACAGTTGGCATAACATATTCATGATACTATCCACAACATTTATTTGAATCTTTAATGACTAGCATGTGTAAAATAAATTACTGCAAAATTTTCAGAAAGAAAACATTACTATCTCTTCAGTCCATAATAATATTTACTTAGTACCGTTTATTAACTGGATTTAAATGAGGAAAGAATAATTATCGAGACCTATACTGGAGAACGATGTTCTTAATATTTTAGGCATATAGGCCTAACTAGAATCATCAATATCATTGCCCACTAAAAGGCGCGAATCCTTGATTGAGTTGCCTCTTTTGACACCCAAAAGAATTGGTCCACCCGATGCAAAGTGAAAGTGAAAATTTTCAATAAGAGACAAAAAATAATTATCTATTGATAGTTAAGATGGCTTTATCGTGGTACAATAATAAATTCAAATAAACACATTACTAGGCCTAAATTATATGAAAATGAAAAAAGGAAAACCATGCAAAAAACAAATTTGGTACAAGAGAATTTCCAGTGATAGGTCACTTACAAGAAATTGCATTCCCCATTAAAATCCACCTACCAATAACTCCGACAAGATGTATTTACTGAGCTTTAACTTTAGCGTTACTCGTGTATTTGCCGGGGATATCACTCATCTGCGCCTTCTGTTTTCCTGCACTCGGATTGACGTAAGCTTTGTAGAAGAATCGAGCGAAAAGAACAAAGTAGCTGAAGTACATTGCCAGCGAAAGCTTAATGTTGAACCATGAAACGTGACAATCCTGTTTACCTTCTTGCAAATATTGCGCAGCCCAGATGTTTACTGCGCAGCCGACGATCATCTGCGTCAGTTGGCACGAGGTTATCAACATGGCGATGTTCTTCCACGGACGGTATCCCATGGAGCGCAGGGCGTAGTAAGAGTACATTATGGAGTGCACACAGTAGTTCATCACGATGTACCAACGAGCCGATGAGGTATACTCAGTGTAAGAAAACCACGAGTAGAGGAGAACCGTGATGTGGTGGTACCAGTGGAGGAAAATGAGAGGTTGTTTCCGCAATACGATGAACAACGTGTCTCCGAGTTCCGGAAGTTTAGAGAGGACAAAGAGGAACGACCAGCAGCCGGCAACTCGATCGTGCTCAATAAAACTGGAACAAAAAAGGTATTTCTTAAAAAACTTCATATGGAAATTCGCTGAGGACGCAGGTCTACTGCGACGGGGTTATTTAAAATATGGCTCAGCCTAAATTGTTCAGACTTTAAATCCTCTTAAAAACTGATCAGACAGTACTGGTCCCAACCAACATTCACACGTACACAAATATCCTTCTCAACTATAGGCAAATCAAGAAATTTTGGTGGGGGCTACACAGTTGGCTAGTAAAAAGTGGCTTTATAAAGAAGTATAAAAGAAGGCCTACCTGGAAGCCTGTTTGTTTTTTATAGCCTACATAATACACCAACATAATAGCCTACATAATACAGTTATTTTGAACTGGGATCATAAAAAAGGCAACAATTGAAAGAAGGCTATTTGGGCCTCTACTGAACATGTGTGAAAATTACACGTTTTAGGCCTATAAGTTTTTTGGTTCAAGTTCTGCTTAAGCCTATAAAGTCAGCTATGTTACCGATGATCTGGCTAACGCATCTCCGCCCGCGGCAGCAACACCGGGCCGCTATGTACTCAGCTAAGTTTACAACATGATGTGGCGGTTAGGTTATGAGTGTTCTTGTTGAATACGGTATATGTTAAAAATCCTTTCAAGAGTTATTCATACGGTGAAATTAATTACTTGGACAATCAACCCTGACCACGGCGCGGAGGAAGAATGCTCTGTCAACTACCTGGCCTTGTCCTATCTACAAATGTCAAAATAGCCCGGATTAAATGTTTCTTATCCAAGGTGAATTGTTTTTAGTGAAAGTATTTCTGCCTTACATATTAATAATAAACTTCACCTAACCGTCGCAGAACTTTGTAAAATAATGGCTCATGTAGGCCAATTACAAACTAGTCCTACAGTAGACCTACGTACTAAATTTATTAAAAGTAAGCTTAATATGGTGCTTAAAATTAGCCTAATTGTTCTTTTCAGCATATTGCATAACCAGATAATCACATGTTGATGGTAAAAATGGTAATAATAAGTTATAACGAGATCACATTTAATGTGATAAGCTATTTACCCTAGTAAACGTTTGAGGTAAACTGTACATAGATCGTTAAGGCCTGTTTTTCATTGATAATAGTTGATGTGAAAATTAAATAAAAAGCAATAAGTTAGACTGCATGAACTTTAGCTGAAGTTCCAGTTTAGAGTTTAGCCTACCGTAAGTTGAGTAAAGCACAGAGTTAATACATTTGTTGTGAAGGTCAACCAACTGATACAATCGCAGCAGAGAACGTCAAGATGAATATGAAGTAAATAAACAAGTATTCTACCCAGTAGGCCTGGATTCTGAAATTGTCACCATAATGGGAACAGAAAAATAACTTAGTCCAAGGGAGACCCACAGGGTCAATAAGATAATTACAAAGGCATAGGCCCATTGTAGAATACTTTTCATTCATGTTTAATTTTTAAGATCAAAATACTACTTCTCAGGGAAATGCATTGTCCCAAGCTTCAAAGAGAAGTTATTTTATTATAGACTCCCAAAAAAGGAATAAAATAATAAATATTGCAGAACACGAAGAACTCGTAGTTGTGACATAAAAGAACTCAAAGGAGGAGAGAAGATTAAAAGAAGAAAACATTTTACGGTCAACTATTCAAAATCTTCTTCCAAAACGACAAAAAAATCATCTTATGTGGAGCAGATCTTAAAGCGAAGCAAAGTGGATGGGTATCATGTATATACCAATAAAAAATTAAACCTAGACCTTTCTCTCCTGGAATTCAGAGATGCTCTCACCCTAAGGTATGTTAAAACTCCAGTTAACCTTCCTCCTTCATGTGATGGCTGAGGTAAAGACTTCAGTATGGCCCTTAACTGTCGCACAGGGGGGTTGATTATAAAAAGACACAATGAAGTAAGGGACACCCTTGGAAGTTTGATGGAGTTGGCCTGGGGAAACCGTGTTTGAGAACTACTGATCTCTGAGCAAGGGTCGATTGTTAATACAGCACTGAAAGCAGACTTGGCTTTAAGGGGTGTATGGGAGGCTCAGATGGAAGCATTATTTGATGTAAGTTTACGTGTTGTTATCATTGCTGCTCCGTCACACTTGAGCCTCCGATACGAAAAAGTATTAGAAAATGCTAAAAAGGAGAAAAAAGAAAATATTCAACACTGACAGTCTATAGAAATGCTTCTTTCGCCTTGTTAGTCACTTCAGTAGACATAATTCTGGGTAAAGAGTTCCAGACCTTGCTCAGAGCAGTGGCAGGAAGACTGACAGAGAAGTGGAAGAAACCTTACAGAGTGATGATAAACTGGTTAACCCGGGAGAACTGACATTGATTTGGAAACGTGAAAACTGACTCACGGTCTTTTAGACCAAGTTTTAATAAAATGCCACATATATTGAATAAATCGGTATTTTATTTTTCAAAACCCATTCACATGTCTTTCTTATTAGTTGTTTTAACATTCTACACTGTAAAGAAGTGTTTACATGATTTATGTAATGTATGTTTAAAAAAATATGGTTTATTTACTTTTATCAAAGATTTTAGTTTGGCCTAAACTTACTTAGTGGAAGAGAAAAAAATTGATTGAACTTTAAACATTTATTAACACTCTATTTGTCACTCAAAATTAAATTCATTTCAATTTAAAAGTTTTAATTTATGTATTTATTGTTAAAAATTACAATCTTTACAATTTTTAGCAAGTCAATGAACAACACAATTTTATTTTATTGATTATGAGAATTGTAAGGATAGATGTCTATCGATCCAATTACCGTACGTCCAGACTCTGTGTCCATGATTTCAAGAATAAAAACCACTTGTGCGACATTAAGGGCCAGTACCATGTGTTTAAGAAGAACAAGGAAGGGGTGGAGGGCCCTAAGAGAATTTGAAGATGGGGCAGGAGTACCGGCATTTTATTAATTTGTGTACCATAATGTAGGCTACTTTTTACTCTTTGTAAATTTTTTAGCGAATTTCCCAATAGGGAATACGCTATTACGGTAGTAGCCATGGTAAGACCTAAGCCCAGGACCACTTTACTTTTTCATTTTGAGGTCCCCAGAAGCCAAAAATACCATTCGTTCATTTTCATATATATGTATATATATATCTATCTATATATCTATGTGTCCGTGATACTGATAACTTTTGAAGGGGACCTCCGATTTTGATGAAATTTGGTATGGAGGTGTAAGACCAGGTCTATTTTCATGAGTTCGCGAACCAGCATTGTCGGGTTATGGGAACGGGGTTTTATGGGGTTTCAAAGGGGTCAAAAATGGGTTTTTTTTGCATTTTTGGACGTTAATTTTTAAAATTCATCAATTTTAACTGAAACCATTTAAAAGAGATTAAAAAAAAAACAAACAATTTAGTATTTTGAATTTTTATCATCCAGCATAACTGGTTACGGGGCAAATCCAAAATTGTGTTTTCCATGTTATTCTAATGGGAAATCAAGAAAACCCTATATCATGCTTATTTATTGACATAACTTAATCAAATTTGGTATGTACATTATTTATATAAGATTTAACTTATACTTGCTTACAAAACCCATATGGCGGCAAACCTACATACTCACCCCCTACATACATTGGGTTTATGGGGGAAATAAAAAATTGCCAGAGTTTGATAAAATTTTGTGTTTACATTCTCCAATTATTGATTAATTTAGATTTTCTAACAACACCCAATGGCAGAAAACCTGCATACTCAATCCTATGGTGTTTTTATGGGGAAAGTAAATAATCTGAAATTCCACTGGAAATTCGCTGAGTACGTAGGTCTGCTGCGACGGGGGTATTTGTACATCTTATGTTTATAAAATTAATAAAATCCTGATTTTGTGTCATTTTTAAGAAAAAATCTTGGTTAAAAATGAATTAACTTGTAACCCATGTGTAGCTTAAGAATGTGAATAAAAATACAACGGTTAGCCACAAGCTACAAACAAGTTAAGTTACGGTATTTTAACCCTTCCCGGGCGGCGTCGTGAAGTTAGCCTACCCATATCAGCCTACCCACAATTTCCAGTGTCATTTGTTAGTTCCGTGTTAGTTCCCGTTAGTTCCATTCAAAATTTCGTTAGTTCCAAAGAAATAATGGCGTAAATTGGTAAAACCAATGGGTAGGCCAACTTCACACTTAGCCTACCCATATCATGAATTGGCTTTACAAGTGTATCAATCGTTAGTTCTTTGTTAGTTCTCGTTAGTTCCATAAAAATTTTCGTTAGTTCCAACCATAAAGTGCATATAAATTACATATTTGTTCTTTAAATTGGGGCGGGCTAACTTCACGCTAGCCTACCCATATCATGAATTGGCTTTAAAATGGTATCAATCGTTAGTTCTTTGTTAGTTCTCGTTAGTTCCGTAAAAATTTTCGTTAGTTCCAACCATAAAGTGCATATATATTACATATTTCGTTGTTCTTTAAATTGGGGCGGGCTAACTTCATGCTAGCCTACCCATATCATGAATTGGCTTTAAAAGTGTATCAATCGTTAGTTCTTTGTTAGTTCTCGTTAGTTCCATAAAATTTTTCGTTAGTTCCAACCATAAAGTGCATATAAATTACATATTTGTTCTTTAAATTGGGGCGGGCTAACTTCACGCTAGCCTACCCATATCATGAATTGCTTTAAAAATTGTATCAATCGTTAGTTCTTTGTTAGTTCTCGTTAGTTCCATAAAAATTTTCGTTAGTTCCAACCACAAAGTAATTTAAATTACACATTTCGTTGTTCTTTAAATTGGGGCGGGCTAACTTCACACTAGCCTACCCATATCATGATTTGGCTTTAAAAGTGTATCAATCGTTAGTTCTTTGTTAGTTCTCGTTAGTTCCATAAAAATTTTCGTTAGTTCCAACCATAAAGTGCATATAAATTAAATATTTCGTTGTTCTTTAAATTGGGGCGGGCTAACTTCACGCTAGCCTACCCATATCATGAATTGCTTTAAAAATTGTATCAATCGTTAGTTCTTTGTTAGTTCTCGTTAGTTCCATAAAAATTTTCGTTAGTTCCAACCACAAAGTGCATTTAAATTACACATTTCGTTGTTCTTTAAATTGGGGCGGGCTAACTTCACACTAGCCTACCCATATCATGAATTGGCTTTAAAAGTGTATCAATCGTTAGTTCTTTGTTAGTTCTCGTTAGTTCCGTAAAAATTTTCGTTAGTTCCAACCATAAAGTGCATATAAATTACATATTTCGTTTTTCTTTAAATTGGGGCGGGCTAACTTCACGCTAGCCTACCCATATCATGAATTAGCTTTAAAAGTGTATCAATCGTTAGTTCTTTGTTAGTTATCGTTAGTTCCATAAAAATTTTCGTTAGTTCCAACCATAAAGTGCATATAAATTACATATTTCGTTGTTCTTTAAATTGGGGCGGGCTAACTTCACGCTAGCCTACCCATATCATGAATTGGCTTTAATAGTGTATCAATCGTTAGTTCTTTGTTAGTTCTCGTTAGTTCCGTAAAAATTTTCGTTAGTTCCAACCATAAAGTGCATATAAATTACATATTTCGTTGTTCTTTAAATTGAGGCGGGCTAACTTCACGCTAGCCTACCCATATCATGAATTGGCTTTAAAAGTGTATCAATCGTTAGTTCTTTGTTAGTTCTCGGTAGTTCTGTAAAAATTTTCGTTAGTTCCAACCATAAAGTGCATATAAATTACATATTACGTTGTTCTTTAAATTGGGGCGGGCTAACATTACGATAGGTCATTTAAAAAATTTTGTTCGTGTCAAACATTAGTTCTTTGTTAGTTTTGTCAGTTCATTGTGTATAGACCTGCGCGGGAAAGGCCTAAGTTTGAAAATTCCCAACAGGTACAAAAGAACCATTCAAGATGAAGAACCGTTCAAAAGAGCCGTTCACTTCTACCCGCTCATTCTGCAATGGAGCGCCATCGCGCCTCCTGATGCTATTTTATTCCTGTAATGTCAGGCATGTAGCGTCTTCCAATTTGCAGTTAGAAAAACAATGCGGCTTTATAATTAATTATAAGTTAATTTGGTTTTTATTTGGCAGTAATTTTTTAAAGGTGAAGAATTAACAGTATTTTTTTATATATTAGTATAGTATAATCTTTAGATGTTCGTTATAAAAGTAATAATTAATTGAAACAAACTATGAATTTCTACTTCTAATATTTAATATTAAACGTTTTATATTAGTGTTAAATATCAATATTATTATTAGGTTGAAAAATATATAAAAATTGGGAATAGGTATTCAGTGTTTTATGGGAAAGATTAAAAATTTTTAAATCTTCATAATATTTGATATGTAATTTTACTTGGCATTACTTAACCCATATTTGCTTGTAAGAACCCTAAATGCAGCAAATGTACTAACATAACAACATATAATGTTTATGGTTAAAATGAAAAAATTGCCAAATTGTACTGGAAATTCACTTGGTACGCAATATGTATTACGCACGCAATGGTGTATTATAATAAATCGTTATTTAAAAATTTATAGCTTATTGATTTATTCTTTTACTTGGTTGGTTAAATTAACAAACACAAAAATCAGTAAACTGTGACTAAATTAAAATATGACACAATAGTTTATTAAAAAAATAGTAACTGGCTAAAATTACAACCACCATCTTTACAATGCAAGTTTCAGTACACGGTAATAAATACCAGTACTAAATGTAAGTTAAAATACAAGTATTAAATAAACACATGTTACACACCAACATGATTTTAAATCATAACTTACAGTACCAACAAATTATATACTTTGTATTTAATGAAAAAAAAAATAAAATATGAAATGGAATATTATGGAATTTTATGGAATTTTCAATAAAATAAAAATAAAAAAATAAAAATAAAATAAAATAAAAATAAAAAAAATAAAAATAAAATAAAAAATAAAAATAAAATAAAAATAAAAAAAATAAAAAAATAAAATAAAATAAAATAAAATATGAAAAAGTAAAATAAAGATTTATTCAAAACAAGGGTGCTCTCGTTAGATATGTTTTTATTTTATTTTATAATACTAGCAGCCCTATTAACTGAATGCTATATTGACATACTTTGTATTATAACTTAAATTAAGCCAGTTTCAATGTAGGTCTTCGGGTGCTGCACTCTGATGTATCTTTGTTGAAACACTTGTTGAATGTGTTGAACCATTGTTCTTACTAATATTTTTGTTTTAAAAGTAAAAATTCAATTTTACAATTTTAAAATGCATTTACATTTTACAATGCCGAATTATACAATTGAATTTTGTACGTTGGTTTATCTATACACACAATCTCCTTTCATCTATTTAATGATTCATAAATTTGTAAATATGCTATGAGTATTATTGTCAGGTACAGATAATACATGTATTTTGGTATAGAATACATGAAATATTTGACAAACCTGCACGTAGGCTGTGTCCGAGAATCCTGATTGGACAGCTAACACGTGGTTTTAGGACTATACATTTTGAAATGGCTCAGCTTAGAGCATACATAATGTTTTAAAACAACATTACATAAGAAACATACCAACTTCGAGCCATTGCCCTAGCCGAAGTTATTAAACCAAAATGCACGTTAAATATGCCAGTAAAAATGGTGAAGAAATCCCTCAATGAAATTAAAATAAGAGATTTTGATTGCACTATTAACGCACCAGCATTAAGAGTCATCTTCACCCCTGGGCCAGTAGCCCATTGTTGCGCCGTCGGCAATGTTAATCATACGGCTTTTATGCTAAAACATGGTATTGTATTCCCCTGTTTCGGACGCCGTTTTTCAACAGATTTTCTTGAAACTTGGTAAATGTTTAGTTGAATAGTTATACTAGGTTTCTCATACCTCGAAATTTTTAAAATTTTACTAAATTTTGAAATATTACTAAGGAAAATCGTGTTACTTTGCAACGTCACAGAGAGTAATATTTGTTAAATTTTCAAAATTTCGAGGTATGAGAAACCTAGTAT
Organism: Neoaliturus tenellus; assembly: GCA_030545055.2. NCBI lineage: Eukaryota > Metazoa > Arthropoda > Insecta > Hemiptera > Cicadellidae > Neoaliturus > Neoaliturus tenellus. The sequence continues at coordinate 41,860,864 of CM061537.1, forward strand.
AACTATTCAACTAAACACTTACCAAGTTTCAAGAAATCCATTGAAAAACGGCATCCGAAACAGGGGAATACAAGACCATGTTTTAGCATAAAAGCCGTATGATTAACATTGCCGACGGCGCAACAATGGGCTACTGGCCCAGGGGTGAAGATGACTCTTAACACGTCAGCTTCTCGAGGGTGTTCCCAGCATTACCGTGCACACTATCAGTTTAAATTCAAGTGTCTATCAAGTGTAAATTCTTCTGAAGTGATAACTGTATTGGATACCGACATGAATATTTTATTACATAGGGGACTCGAATGTATTGATGAAGCTATAACATCAGCTTTGAAAATTGAAAACTACAACAAGAAGAACAACGATGTATTCCAGTTACGCAAATGTAAACCTCAATGTGAAGGTGTTCCTACAGTAACAATAGAGATTGGTGATCACCTTTTTGTTGACATTGACTATCTCTCCGACAAATCGATCTCTGAAATCCAAGGAACCTGCAGCAAGTTCAACCGGTCTTATTTACTCAAAGAATTTCCTCACGATTTAAATTTATTCGGATATAAATTTGTGTTGTGTGGAATTGTGTCATATACCCCCTATATAACACTATACAACACTATTTCCCCGTTACTATACTTTAATTTTGTTATATATTTTAATATGAAATAATCAGCTACGGCACAGTGTGAATGTCATTGGAACTTGATTTACTTATCCATAAAAAAGTAAACAATACACTATGTCTTTCTTTTCGGTCATGTCATTAATTAAATATATCACCAAATACAAAGCAAATACAATCACCAAATAAAATCACCAAATGCAATTGGGGGGGGGGGGGGTTGAGTTCCACAGTTACAGGAAATAACTTAACTTCCAAACTTTCATATTGGCAAAATTCGTATAATCTTAAATGTTAAAGTAAGTTAGGAATATTAGATATTTAAATAGTACTTAAAAATCGTAAAAAATAATCATTTCTTATTAAATAAACAAGAAAACACAGCAGTAACAATCGTAGAAACTAAATTCTACTTCTTCTTTTCACTTCAAGCAAGCTAACTTAAATAGCACTGCGATATATAACAATAAAATATCCAAAACTGATTAATTGTCAACACCATAAGCACCACTTTATAAACACTTGTTATAAGCATATTTTTCACTCTGTCCTCAGTCTATAATAATCAGTTGGTTCATAACAAAATGAAAAACTTGGCATCTTTCGTCGGAGTTTCTGTCTCCCTCTGGGGTGAATGGACTTTAGTGCTATGCCGCTCACTCGCTCAGAAGACTTTGACCACAAAAATATACTTACAATAGAAAATATTGTATTGACTTGTCTTAATTGTATTGGCTTGTCCGAGTTTATGTAATACAATTTTTCTCTTACAATTGTGTATTAAGGAAGTTCCCTACATAACAAATATGTAAATGAAATCTAAATCTCCAAAAAAATCAGTTACCACAACAGATGTGGTAACTGATACTATGCTTAGCACGGCAAAACATAAACAGTAGAATAGAACGGAAAAAACAAAAAACAAATATAATAATTGTGATCCATATTTTGATTTGTCTTCAAAGCTGCTTTAGGTCTAACAGAGATGTTGTATTTATATTGTTGCTCAAGGTGTTCGAAAATGAAAGTTTTAATAATACGAGGTTATTGCACACACTAAAATGAACAAAAATGTTTTATAAGCATACTGTATACCCTGATAAGCTTAGACAGTTTGTAGTGACTTTTGTAGATACAGCGAAAATGTTCAACAAAGTGCTAGTTTACCGGTACCACAGTAGGCCTACAGCTTGGTAAAAGTTACAAAAAACGTAGATGGTGAATATTTTGTTACTATTTAGTTATGTAATACAATTTTTCTCTTACAACTGTGTATTAAGGAAGTTCCCTTCATAACAAATATGTAAATGAAATCTAAATCTACAATAAATATCAGTTACCACAACAGATGTGGTAACTGATACTGTGCTTAGCACGGCAAAACATAAACAGTAGAATAGAACGGAAAAAAACAAAAAACAAAAATAATAATTGTGATCCATGTTTTGATTTGTCTTCAAGGGCTGCTTTAGGTCTAACAGAGATGTTGTATTTATATTGTTGCACAAGGTGTTCGAAAAAGAAAGTTTTAATAATACGAGGTTATTACACACACTAAAGTGAACAAAAATGTTTTATAAGCATACTGTATACCCTAATAAGTTTATTTTTATTACTATGTTTATTATTATTATGTTAATTATTACACTTTGATTTATAATTTTGCCTTATTGTTCGGTATATTTGTATTAGCTATGGATATGGTGCTAATGTAATAGGCCTAACACTTTAAATGTATTGTTATAAGTAATAATTTTAAGTATTGATTGACTGTAGTGAATTTGCCATGTAGTGCTTTAAATAAAATGTATTGGGTCAGAAATGAAATTGTTTCTCCTCCTAGCTTACAGAGTTTTGACAAGTTTCTCTGAAAAAAAAAAAAATATATATATATATATATATATAGGTGGGCCTTATAAGCAATTAAGAATAATTTTTAAAGGTAGACCTGCTGTTTTTTAATTTACGCGTAATAATAAAAGTTAGTTACATATTTTTATGACAATAATTAAAAACTATGCGAATCTATATTTTAATAACGTTTATAACAATGAAAATTTATTGAGGGAGAAAGAGAGCCTCTGCCGTGATCTTGCTTTTCTGTATATTCTTCTCTGATTATGAGAAACTCACCTACAATACAATTCGAAGGAATTATATGACTTTTAAACTCAAAGTTAGTCACAAAGTTAAATTTCCTGTAAAAATAAATTATAAACATTATTTTTACCATTAAAACATTAAACTTTCAATGAGAACATTTTTATATTAGAGAGTTTTTGCACATGCCGTAAATGAATACGGTAAACGCTACACGCTATTTAGGTAATGGCTTATTAAAGCACTTTTGCTGCTTGAAGGAACAGAAGCTCGTTGAAAAGTTATCAATAGTAACCTTTAACCATTAAACACCGATCATCCAGTTAAACTATCCTGTGTAACATAATATGCGTAAATTTACCAACTTAAAAATAGCGTTTAGCTTTTACCCTAAGTTGCAAAAACTCTCTATTGAAATAAAGAAATTTGAATGTTTAAAAAATGTTTATGTTCATTACAGTTCGCATTGATAGATAATTTATTCAAGTTTACATTCAAACTTAAAAATCCATCTAGTGTCTAATGTATGATCAGAATAATAGCAATATACAGGAAATCTGGGTATTATGAAATTGACAAAACATTCCACTAGCATATCGTGAAATCAAATTTAATTAAAATTTGGTTATAAGTGCTGATTTATATTTTGATTTTAATTCACAAGCGTGAAGTTAGCGCGCCCCAATTTAAAGAACAACGAAATATGTAATTTATATTCACTTTATGGTTGGAACCAACGAAATTTTTTTACGGAACTAACGAGAACTAACAAAGAACTAACGATTGATACACTATTAAAGCCAATTCATGATATGGGTAGGCTAGCGTGAAGTTCGCCCGCCCCAATTTAAAGAACAACGAAATATGTAATTTATATGCACTTTATGGTTGGAACTAACGAAAATTTTTACGGAACTAACGAGAACTAACAAAGAACTAACGATTGATACACTATTAAAGCCAATTCATGATATGGGTAGGCTAGCGTGAAGTTAGCCCGCCAGAATTAAAAGAACAAAGAAATATGTAATTTATATGCACTTTATGGTTGGAACTAACGAAAATTTTTACGGAACTAACGAGAACTAACAAAGAACTAACGATTGATACACTTTTATAGCCATTTCATGATATGAGTAGGCTAGCGTGAAGTTAGCCCGCCCCAATTTAAAGAACAACGAAATATGTAATTTATATGCACTTTATGGTTGGAACTAACGAAAATTTTTACGGAACTAACGAGAACTAACAAAGAACTAACGATTGATACCATTTTAAAGCCAATTCATGATATGGGTAGGCTAGCGTGAAGTTAGCCCGCCCCAATTTAAAGAACAAATATGTAATTTATATGCACTTTATGGTTGGAACTAACGAAAATTTTTATGGAACTAACGAGAACTAACAAAGAACTAACGATTGATACACTTTTATAGCCATTTCATGATATGGGTAGGCTAGCGTGAAGTTAGCCCGCCCCATTTTAAAGAACAACGAAATATGTAATTTATAAGCACTTTATGGTTGGAACTAACGAAAATTTTTATGGAACTAACGAGAACTAACAAAGAACTAACGATTGATACCATTTTAAAGCCAATTCATGATATGGGTAGGCTAGCGTGAAGTTAGCCCGCCCCAATTTAAAGAACAAATATGTAATTTATATGCACTTTATGGTTGGAACTAACGAAAATTTTTATGGAACTAACGAGAACTAACAAAGAACTAACGATTGATACACTTTTAAAGCCAAATCATGATATGGGTAGGCTAGTGTGAAGTTAGCCCGCCCCAATTTAAAGAACAACGAAATGTGTAATTTAAATGCACTTTGTGGTTGGAACTAACGAAAATTTTTATGGAACTAACGAAAACTAACAAAGAACTAACGATTTATACAATTTTTAAAGCAATTCATGATATGGGTAGGCTAGCGTGAAGTTAGCCCGCCCCAATTTAAAGAACAAATATGTAATTTATATGCACTTTATGGTTGGAACTAACGAAAATTTTTATGGAACTAACGAGAACTAACAAAGAACTAACGATTGATACACTTTTAAAGCCAATTCATGATATGGGTAGGCTAGCGTGAAGTTAGCCCGCCCCAATTTAAAGAACAACGAAATATGTAATTTATATGCACTTTATGGTTTTAACTAACGAAAATTTTTACGGAACTAACGAGAACTAACAAAGAACTAACGATTGATACCATTTTAAAGCCAATTCATGATATTGGTAGGCTAGCGTAAAGTTAGCCCGCCCCAATTTAAAGAACAAATATGTAATTTATATGCACTTTATGGTTGGAACTAACGAAAATTTTTATGGAACTAACGAGAACTAACAAAGAACTAACGATTGATACACTTTTAAAGCCAATTCATGATATGGGTAGGCTAAGTGTGAAGTTGGCCTACCCATTGGTTTTACCAATTTACTCCATTATTTCTTTGGAACTAACGAAATTTTGAACGGAACTAACGGGAACTAACACGGAACTAACAAATGACACTGGAAATTGTGGGTAGGCTGATATGGGTAGGCTAACTTCACAACGCCTTCCCGGGCTATTGACGGATATATCCGTTAAACTTCATTTTTATTCCGGGCTGAAAACGGATATATCCGTTTTAGAAATTTTCTTTTCCGGGATAAAGACGGATATATCCGTCCAAAATTACGAAAAACATATGTTATATATATTACGATTATAAACATTATATTGACTTTTTGACGGGTAATTTAGTTTTTACAGTTGGCAAGATTATGTCCCGTGACTTTTTCCCCTGTTTCATACCAAAACAACACACGTGTAGCACGAAACTGTCAGTTTGCGCTGGGACCTTATAGTGAGTGTTTGTTTACGTTTTTGTAATGACGTTCTATGAGTTTTATTCCAAAATTATTATTCCTAATGACTCAAATTTTGCTAAAGATGTTATAAAATGCCAAATAAGAAGTATATCTGAAGAGGATTTCATATTTGGCAGTCAATATAACTATAATATGAAAAATGATTCTGGCGAAGAAAGCGATGAACCAGACGCACAATGTATTGTAATTCTTACATTTTTAGCTTTTGTTTTTTTTACTGTTTTTAAGAGGAACTGTTTTTAATGTTATATTATGATAGGTAGCAAATAAAACAACAAAATGACATAAACGGATATATCCGTCCTTTGCCCACAAAAATACTCCAAATTATCACCAGTTTTCATATTTCTCGATTGTCGTCCTGGACGGCGGACGGATATATACGTTTCTTAAGTTTTCTTGCGGGCCAAAGACGGATATAGGCCTATTCGTTTTCTCATTTTCTTTATAAAATGTGCAAAAAAATTTATTTAAGCACTGAAAACAGCTTTTTTATAACGTATGAATTATTTGGAACAAATTAATAACAAAAAATTACCACATTATGTTTTGAACTTTTGCTTAAAATAATTCCATCTCAGCCCTTGATTTAATGTAGCCCAGGAAGGGTTAATGTTGCTTTAAGGCCCTTAAAACCCTTTCAGTGCTGGCCTATGGAAGGATCAATCGTTCATCGTCTTTTTCCTGAGAAATGCTAACCAACAATATATTGTGCCTCGCCTTACATCCGAAAAGGTATGAAGCAACGATGTATCGCCGTGCCACCAATATCGATAACTTACGGTAGGCCTACAGCAGACTTAAATGGGAATAGGCTATCAGTTGTCTCGATTGTTATTTTGAAACTCCAATGTTTTCATTATATTCTCCATATGATCGCGATTCAAATTATAGTTGTCTAGCACTTTTGGGTTTAATTTTTTTTTAACCCACCAACTGGTCATTATAACCTCCTTTACTGGTGAGGTTTTTTTGGCCGCCGCGCAAACATTTAGTACAAACAACATAAAACATATAAATTGGTATATAAAACATACAAATTATATATCAATTTTTTCAGAATGAAATAGGCTATTCAAAACAATATTGTTTTTAGTGTACTTACAAAAACTTATTTTGTTAATCCTCCTATTTTGTAACAATAAAGATTTTTTTTTCTTATTATTTTCCTTTTAGAGTAGGCCTATTATCATGGTAAGGTATGTTGTCCATACAACAAAACTAAGATAGCCAAAATAACCACAATTTTATTGGCTTTTTACTGATGTATAACACTTGATTGTTTATATTATAAATAAAATATTACAAAGCAAATATGTGAGGTAAGCACAAACCACATTTTCGCCGCCATATTTTTTTTAATTTTTTATTTTATTAATTTTTTATGATAAAATTTTTACTAGAACTATTTATAAATATTAAATATAACTATTTGTTATGTATATAAATAATTATATTTATTTATAATAAATTAATAAAGTTAGGCCTAGGCCTATTCACTCACCTAGGCCTAGGCCTAACTCACAACTTTCATGTTCACTGACAACTTCACTTTGTACTCTGAATCTTCATTTAGAAGGCCCAAATAGCACTATAATTACTCAATTCACTCATTATTACATTGAAAACTAACTATAATTCACTAAAATTTGCATTTCGAGTAATAACATAACCACAAAACAGCGCCGCCCCTACGATACGCGTAAACAAAAACAAACACCAGAAATTCAGTCTTACCAACATACTGATATTTCAACAAATACAGCTGAACATATGATGACTAGATTGTTCATCTTTTCCTCTTTCATACTATATAAAAAACATCGACATTGACTATAAAATAACGAAGTAAAATGCATTTTACATAGACCTTGCAAATGGATCGCGATCGCGATCCTACCAGTTTAGAACGGCCTAAATGGGTCGCGATCGCGACGTTCACCAGTTGGAGGGTTAATCTTATCCTCTCGCCTCCATCCCCTTGGCTGTCCTAGCACTTTTCAGAAGTTAATTTCCCAGCACTTTTCTAATGCTGGAGGTATAATATTTTTAAGCGCTTAAAGGGTTAAAGGATAAACACAAGTGTTACACTGGTCCTACATAGCTAAAAACCTTGGAAATTTTTTTAGCCTACTAAAATATCATTAGGCCTAAGTTATAGTCTAGGTTGTGTGGATGTTACATTTTAAAAATAACCAGTTACCATACACTAAATGAAGAAAATGCCTGTACCTTGGGACACAGATAGAATGGTAGAGTCCGTAGTTCTTCAGTACATGTATTAATTCAGGGGCAGTTCTGCAAGCACCAATTATGCTAAAAATTGCCAAAACGGTGTTCCACAGAGACAGTACTCCCCTTAGTTGGAATCTTGGTCTGGACTGCATGTAGTGTTGTATTCCAAAGATCAATATCATGTAAATAGCACAATAATAAAAACCTTTTGTCCAGTGTTTGATCATCCATACTCTAGAATCTAGATGTTTGAATTCCTCTTCAAAGTTAAACAGGTAGGAATAGTTTCTTAAAGTTAAATCTTCATAGTAGTCCTTCATGTTTAAAGTTTTATTAAATACAGAGAGAGTAAGTACTCTCACGTCAGAAATTGTCACTCTTCTTGGAAAATTTTAAGTGCCTACGACTTGAATCTAGGTTAACTCACCGACACAACAGATGGCATAATTAATTAGAACCGTATTGAAAAGAAACCATAATCAATCCTTGAATGTGGCAAAATTCAACAGTTTGTCCAGTGGGAAAGATGAAAGAGAAGAACACCAAACTTTAAAACCTCGACCCACCCCACATACAAAAGCTAAACACTTGATTCAATGGGCGGCACGTCGGCGTGTCAAAGAGTCGGTGACCGGCCTGACACAACTGACCAAGATCAACTGACGAACTGACAACTCCGACAAAAACAACCGACATTTTGATCAGTAGCGTCCAATAGGATTGATGATTCTCCCAGCTGTCCAGTGTTGCCAACATAGTTGGTATTGGTCATGTCTTGATTTCATATTACTATATAAAATAAAAGTACGACTATTGACTATGGATTCCATAGTCAATGGTAAGAGTCATCATATCACATCTCAATAAAATTATACATTTAAACTATGGTATTTAAAGATCTATATTATATACCCAACCTAACACACAATTGAGATTTGTTTACTTGCGTCTACATCAACGGCATTCTTGCTTGTAGGTTAATGCATTTGGTTAATAATTTTGAAATAAGGTCCAAACCCTGGGGAAGCAAAATATTATAAGGGATTTAGAACGGAGGAATTAGCAGCACAACTATTGGACACGCCAGGCTGGTGATCTTGATTAGCATTGTTGCCGTTTCACTCGCACCTAGATGAGTGCGATACGCTAGGCGAGCCACTTTCTCGCTCTTCAACGCCCTCCAAAAAAGAGTGCACGATTGTTACGACACACAAGGGGATGCTACGCAAGCACCATTCTCTGCTAAATATTCCGCTGTATGAGCTCAACGGGCTCAGTGAGGGTCTGCTTATTGAAAAGTAGTGTCAGGCCACATTTGGGTCACGTCCGTCAGTGTTGAGTGCACATATGTCAGTTATAAAGATGCGTTTAGATAGTACAGTATGCTTTAAATTTAATTGATGGATTCCAACCGACTTTTGTCGGTCAATCTAGTATCAAGTACCCATCATAGTTTTTTACCATTCCCGGGAATTGAATACGTCACTTTTTGATCAAAGCAAAAGACACTAGACACTATTACCTTTGGATAAGCCTATGTCATGTTTAGAGATTTGCACAGTTTTGAACTTAGTCTGCTTTTTCCTACAAATGCACCAGTCCAATGATCCATGTTTTCCTTAGAATATTATGCTATCAAAACCCAAAGTGCCTGTTAAACATTTTTGGTATAAACAGGAATACTTTGAAATGAAAAACAAAGTAATTCATTGATATGACGTACTTCTGTGGGCCAAACGATATAATATGTTTGTTGAAGGATTTATCGAGATACTTATTGGATGCTAAAAAAAATTAAAAAAGAGTTGCTAAGTTGGAACATAATGCTGCTGTCATTCCTCGGATTTATTTATCTATTTATTTATTTGATTTATTTTATTTCAACGGACATCTCCATTTTTACATAAATTATGACATGAAATACATAACTCAAGATGACTTAATTGCTACATCAGCTGCATTGCTACATATTTGAAATCTCTATCAGTTGCTTATAACAATAACAGGTAACAATATAATTATAATAAAGAGGAATAACAAGAGTAACAATGTCGGAATGAGAAACGATCTTGATGTAACAACTAAATAACTATAGTCCTGGACAGGCGTATTGGCGGGTGGTCAAACAGCTGTTGCAACCTATTACCTTAGTTAACTGTTTCTATTAAATAATAGTAACTGCTTTTAATTTAATCATAAAGTAACTGTTTGCATCCCAATTGGTTTTTGACATCAGCTGTTATTTTTGTCACATAATAACAAATTAACTTAAAACATTTTTGATTTCAGCCTTTGGATTGTTAAATTTAAAAATCCTCATAGTTTTTTTTTTTATATATATATTACGCACAATTATTCACTTATGCACATAGTATGTATTTACAATATTTACAAATAATTGTATTTTATGTGAGACACTCTGTCTTGCAAAAAGTCAAGTAAAACAAACTTTAAGCCATTTCCGAACTACCGTGCCGGCCGTATCGATGTATATGGCCGGCCGTATACCAGCATCGTAAGTGCGCGCACGCTTTGTTCGGCCGGTAGGCTTACGGGATTTTTGTCGTTCTTCCTAGCTTGCAATGAAAAATTTTGTTGGTTGCGAAAAATACTTTACAAGGAGGTTTACAAATTTAAGAGAGTGCTTACCTTTAACAATATAAATAAGAGTTTCAAAATCAGACAAACAAGACCATTGACCTGCTATCTTGCTCCACATTATAAAGGTAAAAATGAATTCAGTAAAACTATGAAAACTGCCAATTTGACGGATATGGAATACGCTATTACGGTAGTAGCGTAATACCTATACTAGCCACGGTAAGACCTAAGCCCGGGACCATGTTACTTTTTCATTTTGAGGTCCCAGAGGCTAAAAATACAATTTGTTGATTTTCATATAGGCCTATATGTATAACCTCATATATATGTGCGTGCGTGCGTGCGTACTGATAAATTTTGATCCTTATCCGATTTTAATGAAATTTGGTATGAAGATGTAGGAGCAGGTCAATTTTCATTAGATCGCGAACCAGCACTATCGGGTAATGGGAACGGGGTTTTATGGGGTTTCAAAAGGGTCAAAAATGGGTTTTTGGCATTTTTGGACACAAGGTTTCAAAATTCAACAGTTTCAACCAAAACCATTTATCTTAAAAAACAAATTGAATCCTGTTGGAAATTCACTGAGTACGCAGGTCTGTTGCGATGGGGATATTAAATCTATTTGTTTGGTTTTTCGAACGCCTACCTTCCTTTAACTCCCTTTCCCGCCAACCTATCCGGTGCGGAGCGAACCCAAAAACCCCTGGTCACCCGTGCGGACGCACAAGCCACGAATTTCCCTTTCTAAGTTATTGGTTATACTGATGATAGAATAAACGTTTTATTTACAATGAAACACAATAAAATGCTATTGTATCTTGAATGTACAAATGCTCTTTATAATTAACAGTTAATAACTGTTCTAACTAAAACCCAATTGAGCACATTCGATTGTAGGATGGCATGTGGTAATGAAAATGAAGAAACAATATGCATAATTATAGCAAGGTATTAATTTATATAACGGAAACCATATCTCACGAGAAATAGGACTTAAGGATAATACATTTAACAGACAAAACACGAGAAAGCTATGGCAGGCCTGGAGAGCCATCGGTATTTGTCACTGATTAAAGATCAATGTCAGTGATTTGTACTGTCACTAACACATTTCCTCGTCACTTGATATGAATCCATCACGTTCTTCTCTTTCGTCTTCCTCTTCTTCATTACTGTCTTCCGAAGTCGTTGAGTCATAATTTAAATTAATGATCATGGGCTCAACTAAGTTGTCCCGTACAACCTCCCTTTCAAAGTCGCTATTTTGGAGATTTTCGGCATGCTTTACACATTGCTTCCATGCATCAATGGTGACGTTGTCAAGGGCTTCATTGAGCAATCGTTCAACGTCAGCGATCTTGAAGGTGTTATTCTTTTCTGCTACCTCTCTTTTTACTTGAGCCCAGATGAGTTCTATCGGATTGTACTGGCAATGGTAAGGAGGCAAACGGACTACTTCATGTCCCCTTTCATTGGCCAGTACATCCAACTCATAAATAGGCTCTTCCTTGTTTCTCCGTACCTGTAAGAATTTTTTTCATAAAATAAATAATTTATTTAAAAATTTAAAATGCACAATATATTGTACAATAGCCCTGAGGCAAAATGTGATGTTTTGAAGACGATAAAAACTGCGTTATCGATAGTATACTACAAAGAAGCATAACTTAATGTTAAAAAGATAATTTAAACGTAATCTTTCATTAATAACCAAAAAGTTCACGTCAATTAGGCTTGATAATGGTACTCTGTTAGTGCCGAAACCGGTCGCCAACATGACGACTTAGGATTACACGGCAATTCAGGTATTTTAACCTCTTGTTATATTATAACCAAAATTAATTTGTAACACAAATGTGTAAAATAATCATATAGAAATTGAAATTTATAGATCTGTAATAGATTTGAAAGACAGTTTGAAAAATAATACAGATCGTTTTACAAACAGTAGAACTATTTTTTTACCTTATCGAGCATCTCGGCTTTTGTTTCAGTAGGCGAGTAAGGGATATTCTTTTTGGCTAGCCATGTAGCTATCTCTGCTTTTAATGTTCTTGTAGAAGGAGATGGGTTAAGAATGGCCGAGTGGTACTTGGCGTTGTCCATGACAATGACTGAACCCTCCTCGAGCAGATTTAAAAAGCTGTTGAGAAACCAATCTTTGAATATGTTGGAGTTCACCTCAGAGTGATAATCTTCGGCTTTGTTTCCACTCCTGTAGACGAGCTTGCTACCATCAAGAAAACCAGTATATCAGCCGACCCTACATGCAAGACAATAAGACGCGCCCCCTTTCCAGTTGGTACCTTTAAACCCCCACTTTGATTTGAGCTCTGCCAAATATATTTCAAACAGTGGTTCTGGGTGACCCACGTTTCATCCTGGTAGAAAACGGGGCGCGTGTCTCCTGAAGTTCTCAGATGGTTCATTTTTCTCAAAAATCTCATTCTTGAGGCAACAATATCGTGCCGTTCCATTAGAAATTTCCTGCCATCATTTTGCCGTTTGTACTTGAATCCTATGTTGCGTAAAATTCTTCTGACAGATCGTGTAGAGCCCGAAAAATCGATTTTCTCAACAAGCTTTTCCTTAATCTTTGCTGAGGTAGGGTACTCTCCTCTGTCATAAAACTCATGAACAGTTCTTCGGACAACGTCTTTGTCAAAATCGTTAAGTTTTGTCAGAGATTTTCGTTTGATGTTTCGACGTGGAGAATTGAATATAAGTGATTTCCCCTCACGGCACACTCTTTGCACAGTTCGCAAACCAACTCCACATGCAGCAGCACAAATTGCTTGCACATTTCCTAAACTTTTAAGTTTATGCACTATTGTGGTTTTTGCTGGCAAAGGTTTGCTGACTGCCACAATCTCATTTATGTTACGTGATGATTCTACTTCCTTTAAGTTCTTTTTTACAAGTGTACAAGATGTGGTCAACACTTCACTTTCATTGTCGACTAAAAGCCTTAAATACTTATATACATTATGTATAATGTTTTTGCTTTGCCGTTTAAATTCTGTCGTCTTCTTCAAGGGTGGGGTTTCTAATGTCGACGTTGAGCATTTTGGTGTGGATTGTCCTGAAGAACTTTGAGTCGGAGATTGAGTTTTTATAGGCCGACTGTCTTTACTATTCATAATATGTTTTTAACTTATTAACACTATTAACTATTTAACACGTTCAACTAATAAATAAATAAACTTTTCTAGTAAATACAAAAATAAAAATATATATAATATAACTGAAATAAAATATAAATAAAAATAAGAAGGTTTGAATTATTTATCACCGCGCACTTTGGCTAAGAAGTGTGGTTAAAACAAACTGTCGCCATTAATATTTATTTCTTACAATTGTTTACAAAAATTCCCAGACTGTCATAAACATTAATATGTACCAGCTGGTATGAAATGAAGAACAATTTAAGCAACAATTACTTTTATATTCTGGTTGCAACAGATACTGTTACTTTCCAAGAACAGTTTAGTGAGGTAACAGGTTGCATCAGCTGTTTGACCACCCGCCAATAAGCCTGTCCAGGACTATAATATGAAACACCCTGCGTGCGTATAACAATAGTGAGTAACAATATAAATAACAGATTAATCTATATATATAATTCCGTAAGCGAATCGGTCCCCACGAAATATCTCGAGTTAGAAGAAAGATACGGTAACGTATCATGGCTCATTTTAAAGCTTGAGGGCCAAGGACGCAAGGAAAAATGCCAGAATTATTCAAAGTTACCTGGGCTTCGCCCCATTGGACCTTGAAGTTCCAATGTTAATCTAATGGGAAGACGATTTATAGATCGACACGTGTGATTAAGCAGATGTTCCAGTGTTTTATCATAAACTCAGCTGGTTATTGAGCAGATATTTTGAGTTAAGATAACCACATTGTTATAACTTTTTAAAATTGGCAATGTACTATAAAAAAGGGTAACACTAATAGTCATGAACGGATTATGGATCCACAGGAGATTTCATCTTCGTGATTTCATCTATGTCATTAAGGAAACAGGAGTAAAATTATTGGTATATTCATAATTTTATATTTTACTTAAATTTGGCTTGGACGTGGCATGGTTGATATAATGGTTATTTGTCTTCACTCAGTGAATGTAGTTTAGTTATTACGTTACTGCTTTATATATTTGCTATTTAGTAGATAGAGTTGAAGATTTAAATCGGTTTGTTAAGTGTTTGTTTATTTTCGACTGAATCATTTGTGAACTACTAACATTGGATAACCTCCATATGAGGAATATTTTAATTTGGTTTTATCAAATCTCTGATTTTTTTCTTTACGAAGGTCGTAGGGAAACAATAAACGCCCGTTAATCCATAAAGACGTCGAGTTTTTCATGTAAATTATAATGTGCGATTACTAATAGTATATCAATCAGTGTTATACTTCATTGACAAACAGATAAAATAGACTATAATCAAAGTACGAAGGTCGTCGGTGGCTCGAATAGTATAAGGGGACATGGGGGTATGAGGGAGACATGGGGGAAATAGGGGAAACGGCGGGGGCACAGGAGGTTATGGAGGTACGGGGAGGGATGGCGGAGATGGCGGCACGGGACCTTGGGAAGGACAGGGGTTTAGGGGGTATGGGGCACGAAGGGCATGAGGGGTGTCGGTGGCATTGACGACAGGGGGCATGAGGGGCAGGTATGAGGCATGGGTAACATAGGGGCACAGGGAGGAACGTCGAGCATAAGGGCACGAAAGCATCTAGGGTACGGGGATGCGGGGGAATAGGGGGCACTCTAGAGAGGCATGGGAATGCACTGGGGCACGTGGCAGTGGTGGTGCAGATGCACAAGGAGCACTAGGGGCGTTGATGGTAAAAGGGGTAGATGGGCATGGGGGGCACGGTTGCCACTGGGAGCAACGTCGGGAAAGGGGGTACGGAAACATAAGGTGCCCGAGGGCACGTGGTGGCGTGGGTGTGGGAAGGCACAATGGACACTAGAGGCGTCGGTGGCACGAGGGACGGGGGCAGATGGACATGGGGGCACGGTTGAGACTTGGGGAACATAGTGGGCATGGGGACTACGGGGAAGAACGGCAAGCATGTGGGCACGTTAGTACCGTGGGTGCGGGGGCATGGGGATATAAAGTGCACGGGAAAGAAGGGTGGGCATGGAGCACGGGGGTATGGGGGCATGGGAACGGGAGCACAAGGGGGAGGGCCTACTAGAGACGTCGGTGTCACAGATGTTGATTGGGCATGGGGGGCATTTGGGAAGAATGAGGAACATAGAGGGCACGGGGGCTACGGGGAAGAACTGCGAGCATGTGGGCACTGGAGGATGGGGTACAGGGGTCCAGGGTGAAGGAGTGTACAGTATTAATGGACTTATGTTGTATTGAACTATTTTATTTATTTGAATTACAAACTCATCATGAAAATGTTTAAGTTTAAAACTAAAATAGTGCAATATTTTTTCCCTTTTCCACAAAATGGACTATTGTATTTTAATACAGAGGAAATTATTGGTAAATTACTGATTTGATACCGATCAAAAAGTTTCGTCAAGATTAGGAAATATTTTATTAGAAAATCCAAACGTGCATGTAAAATCACACTACATCTAGAGGAAAATGCAGTAATATTGCAAGAAGGTGAGAAATTGAAACTTACTTTTGGAGACAACATCACCATTTTGATTTTTAGGGGCCTTTGCCCCTACAAGCCACTAGTAACAATAGAATAATTTATAGCGCCATGAAATAACATGATCTTATAAAATATAATAACAAAAAAGAGAATACTGTACAACTGATTTTATAAAAATGATTTTTGGACTTTGTGAGGCATTGCGATAGATTGCGAACAAATGCAAAAAACAAAACACGGGGCATTGTAAATTCCTCTAGAAACAAGCGTGTGCAGCTAAAATGAAGAAAGCAAAGTCATCCCTGAAATAATACCATTTTTCATTTCGTACGTTGAAGATGTGAGCAGCCATGTGATTATTCTTCAATGTCCACTAGTCCACTGCAACCACTTCTACATTCCTAGTAATCACCAAGCTCCATAGGTCACCTTTACTTCCAAGCCAGTGTCGTGATTTCGTGGCCAATATCGTAAAAATCATAAAGTTTTTAAAAAGCCGAGATATCTATGGTACGGTATAGTAGCCTCATCAAAAACACTTCCAGGTTATATTTTTCCACTTACCCAGTGTATTGAGTGCCTCCACACCTGCCAGTTTTCTGGATTATTTGATAAAGTTATATATATATATATATATATATATATATATATATATATATATATATATATATATATATATATATATACAATTTACAATTTACTGCAAGCTACAGACCGATCTAAGTACCACTATTAGATTCCAATATTTGAATGGCCAGTTGTGACATATAGCAAGGTCTATTGCTGTGTTGCCTCTCTATTCTTAATAAGTATTTGACTAGAATGGATTTCATCACTACTGTATGTACTTTACAAATTTATGACGAATAAAAATTATCGATTTCTAATTTCAACTTGTGCATTGCTATGTTATTTTTAATCTGTTATTCCAGCTTTCCAGCTGTTAACTCTTGGCATCAGAGGGAGAGAGCACCAAGAGACGGACCATCGTTCAAGAGAAAAATAATAATAATAGAACCACCGAAACTAGAAGTAGAAGATTCCTTGAATAAGTCGAATAAATAAACTCATAATTCAGATTATGCCTATATATATTTAAAATATATATTGTCAGATTATATTTTTAAAAAATTAAACTTAAAACGCAACATTTTTTCAGACTAAAAAAACACCTTTTAGTTTAGTAATATATGCTAACTAAAACAATGCAAATTAATCAATACAATTATATCCTCTGTTATGAAATTGAAACAGTAACACTATAAATCTATGTGAAACGTAAAATGTATTACATAAATAAAAATTTTATATTTAAGATGTCTTTAACTATTTTTGTGAATATTCAATTATTTTTGTAGTAAACAATGTTTATATTGTTAATGTATTAAACTGCATAAGATTGTTTTGCTGATCCCCTTAAAAACAATACACATAATCTATATAATTAGTGGTTATTAATATTGTTTTACAATTTTTTTGTTTTATTATTTTATTAATTAAGCTTTTTACACTTTAATTTTTATTGTTATATAGAATTAAAGAAAGATTTTAACTGTTTCTCTGAATGTACTAATAAAAAAGGTCAACAATTAATTTGGATTTATTGTTGGTTGATTTTATTAAATTCTGTGGATTTCTATCTCAGATGTGAGCGCCTGCAACTGCCTATCCGCTAAGTTATCCGCAATGCATAACTGATTCAATATTGCAGACGTCTAGTTGAAGGTTTTAGTTTATTCAAAAATTTTCTACATCTTGTTCACAAAAGTATTTAAAAAATAATAAGTATACTAAACATGTTTTTATCAATTTTTTTTATTCATTAGTCTATTTAGTTCAGAAGGCTATTCTATTAATATTATCGATGGTCAAGGTTTGGGTTTAAGAAAAGTATTACACTCTGTAATAGATGAATATTTCAATAATAACGAGATGTTGAAACACATAACGTGCAACGGAAATCCAAGACAGAAAATGAAATTTAAATTTCTAATAATATTGTAATAATATTGTATTGTTTGCTTCGCTCACTTGCCCCGGAGTTACCTCGCTTGCTCCGCTCACTCGACTCTACATAGTCAAACAATCAACAGTTATTGTTTTTAGTCAAAACCCGTAAAGAGTGATGCAATATAAGATATAAATGTTTAAACAAATAGTTGATTAAAAAATACTTTTAAGTAGACCCTATAAGTTTATTGAATCCTGTATTCATATTAATAACATGCTAACTTTCAAAACCCATCGTAAGGAGCCGTGATGTAAGCCTGATTTCAAAATTTTAATACGCCTGTAATTAAATTGTAAACTCAATCAGTGGATAGTGGTTAGAGCGTGATCATACAACGAACGAATGAAAGAACGGACAAACTCACACACTATAAAGTAGTAGGATTGTTACCGAACATTCCATAACAATCGAAGTACGGCGGATACATTTTTGAAAGACTGTTTAATTATATTAATTATCTAGGTATATTATAGATATATTAATTACTAGTTGCTCATAGGGCAAAAGTCCCTAATCATAAATTAAAAAAGCATGAGCCATAGTGGATCACCAATTCTTTACTATGAAAGTTTCCAGAAAATTTTATTTTAATTTATTTTAACAATACCGTTTCAACAGGCTATTCGCCCCCAAAGCACTCTTTACAATCCTGTACTATTAGGCTACCCGTTTGTAAATGCTTCATTCTGGCTGTTGTTAAACTTATATTGATCTATGAAAAATATATTTTGCAAGAAATCATAGTCCCTTTTCAAGATTCAAGATTCTTTATTGCCGTTGATCAGTACATTTGACATGAAATGGGCATAGTCAAAATTACTTAAACTAAAATCAGACAAAGTCTATCGTTACACAACATCTGATACTTTAAAGTCCAGAAATTCTTTTAAAGAATAAAAAGGATTGTTAACAAGCCAAGTAGACATTTTAGTTTTAAAGCTTTTGAGATTTTTCTCATTTTGCATAGGTTCAGGCAACTTATTATAAAATTGTATGCAATTAAGTAAAAAAGAATTACCTGTGATTGCCAGCCTGTGTTGTGGAATGTCCAGTGTTTTCCTGTTTCGGGTATTGTGTAATGTGTGAGTGGGTGTCCTGCCTGGTGTGAAACTCATGTAAATTAGTTTTGGTGTAAATTAAATTTTAAAAATGTACAAATTGATAATGGTGAGAATTCGGAATTTAATAAAAAAAGGTTTGCAGTGCTCCACAGGGCCAGCCCCAGCCATGTTACGAATGACTTTTTTTTGAAGAAGGAGAATGTTCTGAGTATGAGAAGAGTGACCCCAGGTTGTGATGCCATATTGAATATGGGACTGAAACAAACCAAAGTAGGCTATAACCTTAAGTATTCAGGACTTACAAGTGGTTTTAATTTCCAAAAAAGGTATATTACCCTAGAAAGCCTTTTACTGAGGCTTTCTATCCATTTCTAACCATTTTCTAATCCATTTCTGAGTATTTTATCCATGACGGCTTTTTAATATAACATGGCAAATCGGCAATGAGAAAAAAACATGACGGATGTTCAGCACCCATTTCAGAGTCAATTAACTTCCAATACTTTGTATCATACCCATTTCATTGTCTTGTTTGTTCTAAAATTAAATAGATCTTAGCTCCTATCATATTTTGTTAAATTTTTTTTCTTCACCAAGTTTAAACATAGCCTCTCTAAATAGATCATCTTTACTCCCTGTTAATATTCGTCCCTCCAAATCAAAATTCATGATTTGGTGTAAAAAAAGCAGATTTTTTAAAAATCACTATATATGGAGAATCTCTTAGTGGAACCTTTCAGAAAATAATCTTTCTTAAATATCTTTCTTAATATCTTTCTTTCCCATTTTGTTATAAAGTTTTTTACCTGCTATTTTTTTCCTAGTATGTAGGACGAACGACTTTTATTTTAACTCTCTCCTAAAAACTCTACAATCTATGAAATGACCAAAAGGTTTCCGATAAAATTCAGCTAACAGAATACCAACCTTCCGTTGACTGATGTACTTTAAGTTTCAATTAATGTATCATCGTCACTCAATATGATCATTTGACACTTTTCGTCATAAAGTAAACCCTAAACCTGTTTCAATTTAAATAAGGTAGGCGTTGTTTCTCAAATCAAAATTCATCGCCCATTGCAATCACGATCAGAATTTATTTCATAATTGGAACACAGGCTCAGTTTTTTACAATTTAAATTATTATAACATTACAGTAAAAAACCGCAGTCCATTTTAAATAGTTTGTAAGGTTGGTAACGCTCCTAGTGGAAATTTTAGTTGCACAAAGCCTCAAAACGTCTTATCATAGTATTACCACTCTAGATATATTATGTCATTTGGTTATTAATAGTTCTTCACTCAATACACCTATTATCATCTGTCCCTCGTTTTAAAATAAAATCATAACATACTTTTTAATGTACACAAAGCAGTCGGTTTTCGAATCTCCAAGCAATTCTTATGGAGGACGTTTTTCGCTATTTCTTATTTCCTTGTAACTTTATGGATACGCTGATAATTTTCCCTCATGCATGGGACCGAAACCTTTAATTTGGGACCCCTACCATCTTCTTGCGTGTTGCGAAATGCTCTCAATTTTACTCAAAAAATTTCGCTCACAGAATTATAGGCTATATATAGATTGCTTTTCTTTTGGGGCGAATTATTTTATCATCTTCACTCAATGTTATCATCTGTGTCTCGTTTTAAAATTAAACCATAACACATGTTTTAATTTACACAAAACAGACGTTTTTCGGATCCCTATGCTATTCTTATGGAGGACGTTTTACGTGATTTCTCATTTCCTGTTAACATTATGGACACGCCGATAGTTTTCCCTCGTGTATGGGACCGAGACCTTTAATTTGAGACCCCTCAATCTTTCTGCGATTTGTATAACGCTCACAATTTTGCTCAAGAAATTCGGCTTACAGAATTATATATATAGATATTATCTAGGTAGTGAAATATATGTACAGATTTGCCTTTCACATAGTGTTTGTATTGCACGAACTTCAACACCATATCTTAACTTGATATAACTTTATTTTTAAAGTCATTAAAAGTCAAAATTAGGTGTATTGTTATTACAATTTTATTTACTGTAAACAATTATTGTACTGTGCTGTATTGTTAACTGTTCATCAGTAATAAATATCAAGAAACATTTTAACTAGCCTAAACAACATTGTAATATATTTAACAGCACTATCTTTACCTCACAACAATGAAACTTCCGGAAACGAGCGTAATACAATACTCATGTAACTTCCTTGTAAATAATACGACGGATTCAAAAGATTAAAAACAGCTCCCAGCACGTTTGGCCGGGAAGGGCCAAGATCAACATTCAACATTAGTTGCCCAGACGAACGCCAGATGGCGGGCATGTCCTGTGTTGGGGTAAACATCTCATAACCCGTTTAGACTTTATAACACTGGGGGCGCTCTGTTGGTAAACACCGATCAAGTTTATGTTATGTTTTTAATCTTCAAAACACCAGACCCAACTAACTTCATAACAGAGATCTAGAATTTATGGGAGTTGGGAGAGTTAGTGGGGAGGGCATTGAACCCTAACTAAAAGATCTCTTTGATTAAAAAAAATCAATGTGCTGTTGATGAAAAACTCAAGTTATATAGTTTTGTTTAAATCATTAATGTGTCAGATAATAATTCCATATTTTCAATATTCCAAATATAAAAATTGTAAATTAATTTAAGAATAAAAAAATATTTAAGATTATTGTACTAGAAAATTGGCAAATATTTTCCTCAAGAAAGATAAGGCAAAAAAGTCATTTTCATGATTTTTCTAATCTTCAAATGTCTGCTCCGTGCCTATAAATTACAAATCGCATCACAGTAACTGCCGGCATAACTTATAAGTACTTCATGAAATTGATGATTTTTTAGTTCTTGAGTCACTTTTATGCCTGTGAAATTCCACTTAAGATTATTTTCAAATTTAACTAACTGCATTCAGAATATATTTATGTGCATTCCGTCATTCCGTTGTGAAGGAAGGCAAAAAATTGACACTGACTTTAATTCCCAACCAACGTCGTTTCTTCAAATTTAGTTGTAGCCCTATGTTTAAACCGAATGATGAAAAAGAATCACCAATCTATAAAAAAAAAAATAAATTATAACAAACTAATAGGTTTTGAAAACGGTTTCAAAAAATGCTCTGGTATACCAAAAATCCCCTTTGTTTTCATCACTACGATGAAAGAGCTCAGTTTCATTGTTGAATGCTTGAATCCTTTCGGTGCTGGGAAATTTTCACAAATCTTTGAAAACTGACGGATTTTCCAAGAGGGCGGAGGTGAGTGTATTGGAAAAAACTATAAAAATTGCCAGAGTTCTATGTTCCGAATCTCGTTCGTATGAAAAATCGAATGAAGTCATCGGTTTCAAAACAACAATTGAGACAATCGGTATTCCCGTTAAATTCCGTAGTATCGACATCGGCGGCTGTCCGATACATCGGATTTTACTTTTTGTGAAAAAGCTATGATCCACCCATAACTGAACGGGTTTTTAAGAAGCAAACAAAATTTCGGAGTAAAATCATTAGTTCATAAAATTTCAATTAGTGAAATGAAAAAAAAATCTGTTACATTCTGAGAAATCGTCCTCAAATTGTCACCACAGCCAACCCGATTGTTCCACGAGACCACCTGTCTGGAGCCTGGAGCCGTCGGTAGCCTAAAAGCTCGGCGAACCGCTGACATGGAGAGTTATACCTCCGATACCTCGACACTCGCTCGCCGCGGTGGCAGTCGTTAAAGTGGCTGATTGGTGTATAAACAACCCGGGGAGGCCGCACACCGCGTCCGTTAAACGGGAGTTAGGGCCGGATAAACAAAAAGCGGATAAAGCGGGGCCGGTCACAATTAGCGTCCGGACGCGGTTATTGGGTGGTGATGTATTTGGAAGGCGGGAGTGTCAGTGGCGAGGAGCATAGAGTAATGAGGCGGGGTTTAGAAAACGATATGTATGAAACACCATCGAATTATGCTCTCAGGTGCGTAAAACTACATGAACAAAATGCTGTAGCCATATTTAAAAAGAACAGAATTACTGTTAATATACCAAATGTATTAAACATAAAGATTACAAAACAGATTAATTTTCATAATGTTTTCCCAAAATATCAGGGGGTTCTTCTGGATACAGTTCAGGAAGTGTCTACTCCCACTTTACTAATCTGTGTCATTGGATCCATCTTTAAGATATTTCAGCTCGTATTATTAAACAGCTCATATGTAATCTACGAAATTTGCTCTATATAGGCCTACTACAAACTTGACCACCTAGTCGAAATGGAGAAAAACATGTCTCCCCCTGTTGGAGCGTTTCAGAGCCTAATTTGAGAGATGGGTGTCAGCGATGTAGAACCAAATATACATATGTATACAATCAGACACAACTTTTTACAAAGTTATAACATGACAGAACGAACGTTGCAGAATTAACCAGCTGAGCCCAATCTATAAAACCTTCATTTAAAATAAATCTGCAATCATATTTTATATGGCTCCGTAGTTTTGTTTTCACTTATGTTAAAACTTCTATGTTTAATGTAAACGTAAAACCATTGGTACAGGATAAATGTTTGTAAAGAAAACCCTGGCACTTATAATTTTTCTGATGATGCAACAACGTTTTGAATCTTGTGCACCAAATCACAGGATAAAGATGTTTAATTTGCTTTATCTATCAAATATTAAAACAAAGATCAAAAACCATTATTGGGTTTTAGGTGACAACAACAAAGGACATAACAACTGTGAGCATCTTGAAAAAGCGACCTTCGTCAATAACAAAGCTACACCTCATCTACTCATCACGCTCACCTTTCGTCAAAATCACCTTAGAAAACGCACTAGCAGATTCCGTTGGTGTATAAAATAAAGTATCAGAAGTCAATAAACCACCAGGATTTAAAATATGGAACTGTCACTTGTGGCGATCACCATGTAATGCCCAATTCAAAGATAACCTCTCCTAAGTACACAGAGCTCATTCAACAGCCAATAGTTCACGCTTCAACGACACCGACTCTAGACAAAACAATCGGCCCGCTGCCCCACAACTCAGAACGAGAGTTTATCGCGGTCCTGGGGCTTCTCCCGACACTAGGGATAATTACCTTGTTGTTGCAGACGGAAATTAGAGCTAAGTGCGATATTTGCATAATATATCGCACCGCGTGCGCGGGCTCGCGCGTGCGTGAGCGTCTTAACAAGGCACAATGGCGCGGCGAGCGATTACGCTTAGCATAATGCAATTAATGATCTGCATCTCGGCGGGAATTCGCCATTCGACCGGTCGTGTTCCCGGGGAATTTCAGCGGCTGAACTAGTTGCTTCAGATGACTCGAGTATTTGTATGTAAAAGAGGGTTTGTACAAGTGGCCATTTGTTGGAGAGGTTTCTTTTGAATAGCGAAATTAAGTTTCAGGAGGATATAAATTGATAATGGGACATATAAATGTGTATATTTAACATATTAGGAGTTTAGTAATAGACAGGCGTTCCGGTAAGTACTAACTGAACTGTGTTTAGAAGGTTATGTGCAATCCTCCAGCTGTAGGCTACATGAACATTGTGATGGAAGGATTACGATTAGGATTAAGGATTAGGTTAAGGTAGGTTAGGTTAGGGTAGGTTGGGTTAGGTTAGGTTAGGTTAGGTTAGGGTAGGTTGGGTTAGGTTAGGTTAGGTTAGGTTAGGATTAGGTTATGTTTGGATAGGTTAGGTTAGGTTAGGATTATGTTGATTTGGATAGGATTAGATTAGGTTAGGAGTAGATTAGATTAGGATAGGTAAGTTTGAATCTCGACGATGGTTTAAAACTCATACCGTACTGTACTTTACTTTACACGACATAGGAAACATGAGGTTTGCTATTGCGTACGATACACAAGAATAACATTCCCCTCCCCTGTAAAAAATACTACTAAGAAATAAATCTAACCAAGACCAAGGATATCGACTTTGCCAGTAAACCATAATCTGAATCCTCTTTAAAATGATTAGCACATACCGCGGCATTCAAATGAATTCGAAAATTATTTGACAATTAAACCGTACTAAGTATAAGACAAACTAATTTAATGTTTTAAAGAATACGTATACACTGTAATAAGCAAAGATTTGCTACGACAAGAATTAATACACTAAATCAGAAAATTTGCTTTACAAAACAATTCATAGCGACTTCAAGCTACAACTGGCATTGCAGGTTAACGAAAACCTAACAAATAAATAGCTTTTATTTCTGAAAAATTTACTGTTCTGTCCATGTATGTAACACCCTGCATATTTTGTCTTTTCAAATAAATATTTTTTAAATTTTTAGTTCGTGACCGTAACTTTATTCACCAAATCAAAAGATGAAATTGTCCCTTGACTGAAACGTCTCTAAGGACAATTACAATTTTCATTCAGTCCAAGCCCATGTTTATAATGCATTAACCTCACAGGACAAGCATCGAGACAGGATTGGATTTATATCCTAGGCCTATTACCATCAGGGGGATCGAAGGACATGTGACTGGCTCATTAATATATCAGGATACTCGTTCAGGCGTCCTGACCGAGGGAACATGATCCTCATCAGCTTCCAGTTCCGTCCCATAGTCGTTACTTACCAGCCAACTACCGAGCCACTTATAAACGAGGCCAGTCAGTAACCAATGGGGAAACAAGTGAAATGCAGTGATCAGTGAATTATTTTTATCACAGAGAGAGATCAGTGAAATGCGATTGGTATGTTGTAATAAGATAAAGGCTTGTGGAAAGGCGATTTAAATCTCTAAAATTGTTTAAGCATCGTGAGAATCGAACGAGAAACAGAATTGACTGTAACAGGGAGAGTAGTGAGTCAGAAAAAACAATTGGTTACTAAATAATGGGGGACGGGAAATTGTTCTATATGTTAAAGGGGATTATTTCAATTTACAACTAAGTTATAAAAATTGATGATTTGGTTTTATTTTTGTTTAGGCCTACTTAGGCTACAAACGAATTTCAGTTGGAATTGGAGCATTTGATAATTTGTCAATTAATTAGGTTAACTGTTACCCAATCATACGGTATACAGTACAAAACAATTATTGTAGTCTAATTACTGTCATATAAATGAAACTCGCGTAATGTAACTGAAAATGATTAGAGTAATTGGGTTTTAACTAACGTCTTCCGATTGTTATTGAAACAAAACAATCACGCCAATTTAATTATCTTTTGGATGATTGCAGCAGTAAATAAATAACTGAAAATGTGGCAACACAATTGATACGATAAGAGCTGGAGAGAGGAGAGAGCAAGAGCTGATAAGAGAAGACAAAATGCGATTTGTAACGCAACCTGATTAAAACGACAGCGAATAAATGTTACAACTCAACTAGAATCTGAGGTCATTCCCTCCCCCTCCAGCCACCGTTCACGGAAGTGGACGCTATTTCTTTGTAATCGCCACCCTTATCTGCAACTTGGGGTAATCCTCTAAAATCGCTACAGTAAATTTTATTCCTTTCTGTTCCAAGTCTGGAAGAATCACAGAGACACACGTTAACTTTTGTCTCAGTTAAATTATATTGCATTAAGTACACTTTAAATTTTAATTAACGTATAAATGGGTAAAAGCTTGTGTAATTTGACAGTTAAAATGTTACAAACCCGACTAATACAGTATTTACTCCATGCTATAATTCTGCCTTGTTCCTAACCAAAATATTTTATTTTAAAGAACCACTGAACACAATAAAACTCTTCAAAGTTGTTGACATTGACGAATTTCATTAAAATAATTCATAACATTTAAAAAAGACTTTACTTTTATGTATCACTAAAAGTAATTTCATCTCCTAAACAAAAAACGTTAAGCTTTCGTCTTACTTTTCCTCATCAACCACTTTCATTCAGCAATACAAAAGGTTCAGGAATCTGATTTTGGGGAGTGAATTAGTGAAAATTTACTTTTTAGAATAGTAGTTTTCATCACTAGTCTCAAAAGTGGCTTATTGCGGGGAGAGATTGCTTTTAACCGCGAGGCGAAGCCGCGAGTGGAAAAAGGCTATCGAACCCAGCAATGGCACTTTAGAGACGAGTATTGAACATTACTTTTCATTAAGATATCGAAAAACATGTAAACAACATGAATATTTTTGTTTATCCAACTTAGTATCAAGAAATAAAATGGACTCATAACGCTGAGTTTGTTTTGCTTATGTCGAGGTACATATGCACGGAAACTCAGCGTTATGCAACAGATGATCGGTCTGCATCGCAAAATGCGGTTACTTTCCGTGCACCACAAATGCACAGAAAGTTATCGTTATGTAATTTTGCCGTGTGGTAGCGGGAATAACCCATTTTCTTAGCTCATTTTACGTTTAAAAAGTGTACTTTTTTTGTGGTAGAGTAATGAAAAGGTAGATATCGTTGTTTTCTACACAAACCACTCTTATGTTGCTCAAACTGAAATATATCAATTTTAATTTCCATGAAAAAATCCTAAACCTTTTAAATAATATCAACGCATACTAAGAGGTTCAACCATGATTACACCATTCTCGGACCACCTGTCGCTGTGAGGCCAACTCCCCACCAAGGGGAATATTACAGTAACTCAAACAGTCGGAGAGGGCCCTCACGACCCTGTAGCTCTTTTGCAGCCACTTTGCATTGTTTTAGCGACACACGGACTAGCCCCTTGCAGTGGCCTCTTCACACACTCAAGTTCTGGTTCAGATGGCTGGATAAACCTAGGGGACTAAGTAGGCGGGGAAAGGCAGCAAAGTAGCTTCTAAATTCTAAAGCGACGGGAACGGGTGCAACATTAGGTAGGCCCTACCATTTGGTTTCGTTTAGTTACCAGAAAAGTAGATAGCAAATTATGACGACTACGTTGCAGAAATTTGTCTCTGATGGCGAGTAAAAAACTCATGATGATAGTTAATTTGCACTCATGAATTCTTATTAAATATTTCATCATGCATTCTCATAAAAATAAAACTTAAGTGATGAACGGTATGATGAGGTGTTCGTGCTATGGTTTCAAGCGTAAAGCGCGAAAACATTGTGTTTGGCTTAGGGGTTGTCCATAAATTACGTCATCTGAAAATAGGGGGGAGAGGGTCCAGATTGAAAATGACGGTAAGGTGATGTGCAAGGGGGGGGGTCGGCTTTGATATGACGTCATTTTAAATATGATGTTTCATATCAAATTTTAACAGTAAAACAATGATGAATTCTAACACAACTCAACTATTATAAAATAATTATCTATAAAATACTTTAGACTACTTTAAGGCGTTGTTTTGTAGTTTATTTTTCCATTGAGAAAGACATTTTGGCTTTATTTCTGAAGGTAAATTCAGATTTGATTGGTCAATTTTTTTAGTTTATCATGTAGCGTTTAAAAAGCATTATTTTTACTTAAAACGGAGGTTTGTTAAAAATGACGTCATTTTTTGAGAGGGGGGGGGGTCAGACAAATTATGATGGTAGGATGATTTTAGGGAGGGGGGGGGGGTCCAAAAATGGCCAAAAAGCTATGACGTAATTTATGGACGGCCCCTAAGAATATAACATTTTGATCGTCAACTTTATTTCGCAATTAATTGTTTGTGTTGTAGATCTTTGTTGGTGCTGTGACATACTGTAATTCTATACGTCGATAGTGACTTACTCCTTCGGATTACTAAATGTGTGGAGTTTGATATTCTACCGGTAATTCGGAAGGATACGAGACTTATATAGTTAAAAATTAACTTCAACGTTTAACTTTGAACACAACTAGTTTGAAGACAACTAAACTTTAGACAAACAAACATTTAATGTACTTAAAATTGCGACAGAGAAACACCCTACTTCATAAGTTAACATATAACATAAGCCAACGAAGGTATCTTTCTTCTCGTAAAGAACTGATACCATTTTGTATTTGTTGTAGTTTCCCATAGAAAAAAACTCTTCTATTTTTATAGCTGAGACAATATTTCGTTTGTATGTCCCCAAAAGTAAAAAAACACCGTTTGTTCCTTTTGTAGACGTGGTACCAAAAACTTAAAACAAGTATTGATAAAATTACCTTAGAGGCTTTAGAACAACTATAGTCCGTTTTTTTAAACCTGATCCTTCAAGGGAGAGATGGTGGAGGGGGTTTGTTTATACTTGCTACTATTCTATTGGCTGAAGCCTTTTGGTTTTTTTGTTGGTTTTTTTGTTGTTTTTGTTTTATTTCACTGTTGCATACCAGCTGATAATTTTACATCACAACATAATGTGTATCAGTTTTACAATATTATTGGTAGCAGTTGTTTTTTAATCAGTTTATTTTAGAACTGTTACTTTATAACAAGGAATAGGTTTGGCTTAAAAATATAACAGCTGACTAGGAATTACTGAAAGATATTATAACTTATTTAAAACGTTATTTGAGGAAATCTGATACTCGACACACGTTTGTCACGAGTTTAAATGTGTTGTTTACAGTTTAAAATTTTTGTTTACAGTTTAAATCCCTCCCCCATCCCAATTTTCTCGAGAAGGATCAGGCTTAAAAAAACGGACTATAGTACACGTGTTGCTCGACATCGAGCAATTTATTTTAATACAATACAAATTTTACTTTTAGCTCTAAATCAATGATCAAATATTGTGAATATCTTTAATCACAAGAAACTTACAGCTGATTATTAACAGATGTTTAAAATGCACAAACCAATCTCAATGTTATTCTAATGGGAAAATTTCAAATTTAATTTGTGAATAGCGCTCTTATTTTAAGTCCGATTTTCATCAATTTTTGGCGGAAACAACTACAGACCAAGCCCTATCCAACGACACCAAAAACTTGAAAATCGGTTAAGAATTGTAGGAGGAGTTCTCAAGACAAAAAACCCTTAGCGTATTAAATAAGTATAGATTACTGTTTTTATTAATTCCAAATTTAAAATCATTCCATCATTGGGGACGAGTGTTATTGGTTTCCAAAAGAACAAACACTTATTAAAATTGTTTAAATAATCTTTAATTTAGAAAATTTTAATTGAAAGGGGGCGGTGCCCCATTGAGCCGTATTTAAGTATACAGTCATACATGAACTATAAATAGCTCCTATGGTTTATGGAAAAATGAAGAAATCACAAGGGTATATTGAAAATTCACTCAGTACGCAGTTCACCTGAGAAGTACTGACGTTTAGCCCAGCGAACCGCATCGGTTTGGTCGCGGTCAGCCGCGCGGTCGCACCGTTGGTCACAGGTGGAGGCCACCGCAGGACCAGTAGTTGTCAGGAAGGACCGTAGAGTGCGCAGTTTACAGCCCGACCAGGACATGGCGTCCAGCGGCGCGCAGCCGAAAAATATCGGAAATGGTAGAAATAAAGGACCAGCGAGCCCGGTGAGATGGGAGATTGTGACCCGAACTTAACCTGGGGATGTTTATAAGTTGGGGTTTGAGATCGAACAGAAGCTGTTGCAAGAAGCTGGATTCGGGAGAAATGTGTTGAATGAATCAGAAATATCGAAAAACATCGAACAATTAATACAAAGGATCGTTATTTTGCAGATTTTCATTATAAAACCCTGCCTCTGAGACAATACATGGCAAAAAGGTTGTAAAGGTAAGGCGTAGGTGTGTGTATAGGGGTAAAGGAAAACATTTAATATTTTAAGGTGTCTTGTGTACTTCTAAACCAATGTTATACTACTTTGGGTGGGGTTGATTTAAAAAAAAATTAATGATTATATGGGTTTTAGCATTCCTTAACAAGGGGAATTTATGTATACTTTTGGCTCCTATATTTCAAGCACTCTTTGAAGCGATGAGTTTCCCACGATCTCGAAATCTAACTGGTAGATTTTACATTTACTTTTCATGTGAGAGTTTTTTGGTCCAAAAATAAGTTTAGAAACAGTTTCAACCTCAGGAAAAATCATTTTTGTCTAATTTTTCAATTAGTCTTATGGGCTGCCATAAAGACAACGGAATAACAATGAAAGGTATACAAAAATAAGGTAAGAAAAATAAAATAAAAGTGCTTTCAATCATTGGTTTGAAACAGCTGTCACATGTGAAACAGTATAGTTGGTGTAAACTTCAAGGCCTTAGTGAATTAAAACTAACGAAAGGCTTGGCTAACCCGCGGTACTGCTGGATGAAACTACTATACAGTACAGAGTAGGCCTAGTCTTGAATTTCGATGCAGTAGGTGTTCGGACCTCAAATAACTTACAATGTATTGAATATAATGATTTCAAATTCAAATCGTCGAAATATATGCTGAATATTTTAAAATTACCGATATTTTACATATTTTTTCTTTGCCAATATGCTGCTATATCCAATTGTTGTGACGTTAAATAAATAAATACTATTTATAGTCCAAACAATAACAATATATATGTTGAAAGAAAGAAAATGCAATTTCAAACACAAATAAACAAATGGCTCTTAAAAGTGGTGAAACTAAACTGTTTCCCACATTTTATAAAGATGCACTTCACGTAGTACCGTTCTATGAATACCATTAGACAATGTTTAACCACAATTTCGACCGGTTACGAGACATTGTCGGGCTTTCTTTTCGACTCAGAGGACATAATTATCCGGCAGAACGCTTCCGAAACCCAAATAACCCCGATTATCCGTTTCCCGGACCCAACAATTACTCTAATCGACCAATCACGTGGTCGCACTCGGTGGACCCGATGATTTTATTTAGTCGGACGATCGTCTGTAGACTGTAGGTATTCACCCGCGTATTAAATCAGACTGTTAGCTCATGTTTATATATTGCTTGTTATTATAACTCGAGCAGGAAATGCCTTTTCAGCGTAATAATAGAGCAATTTCAATAACACGAAGTGAATTATAACGATGTCTTGCTAGTTTAGGCGAATTTCAAGTTGGAGTCGACAATTGAGAATCGTTGCGAAGGCGGGTCACAGTTTATTCATTGGTTCACGTATTTAGCGGGATTCTGATTTTTCTTGTAATGAAAACCTAACTCAAGAAATATTATTAGATTTATTATATTACTTTCATTGATGCGCAGTATTTGAAAGAACATTTTCAAAACGAAAAAAAATTACATATCCATGCTCCCTCTAAAGTATTAACTCTTTATAAATTAAACTAACAACCCGTCAAAAATGACCGTTGATTATTTCATGTTTTAGGCCTATTAGTTTTAATTGTCACTGAAACTATGAAAACCCTGACTACATAATATCAAAACTTAAATAATTTTCTATTTCACTAGCCAAGTGCACACTCCTAACAAAATAATAGTTCATTCTTTGATATGGTTTTACAATTTAGTATGAGAATTTAGGAAAAAAATCTCGGTCTCTTGTTTGCACTTTATTTCTATCTTCTTTCCTTGTTATAGGTATCTCTTCTTGTGTCTTTCATTTCTTAATTTTTGCCATTGAATCCAAAGTTAGTCGGTTTGATTCATAGAAAAGTTAGTAGCTAGCTTTTTAAAGGGTTGATACAATTTATTTTTGTCATTGGGCTAGATGCTATCCGACAAGAGATCGACTTTAGACAGTACAAGACTGGAGTTTAGATCGTTCTTCAAAAACATTATAAAATGTCTCAGTCATACGCTATGTGTAAACAAAACAAAATAAAATTTACTATCAACTTTTTATACATTTCTGTTGTAATTATAATGAATTCTTTGTGCTAACAAAATATTCATTTGTTGGCTGTGTGCCCGTAACAAAATTAATATTTTCTATATATTCTAAATAAGTTTAACCAATTTTTCAATTGTTTGGAAGAAAAGTCCAATAGCTTTTACAGCAGTATCCATTTATTTATACTTATATAATTCTGTAAGCGATATTTCTTGAGCAAAATTGTGAGCGTCATACAGAACGCAGAGAGATGGGAGGGGTCTCAAATTAAAGGTCTCGGTCCCATGCACGAGGGAAAACTATCGGCGTGTCCATAATGTTAACAGGAAATGAGAAATCACGTAAAACGTCCTCCATAAGAATAGCATGGGGATTTAAAAAACGTCTGCTTTGTATACATTAAAACATGTGTTATGGTTTAATTTCAAAATGAGACACAGATGATAACATTGAGTGAAGATAACATAATAATTCACACGAAGAGAAGCAATCTATATAATAATTCTGTAAGCGAAATTTCTTGGGCAAAATTGTGAGCGTTTTGCAAATCCCAGGAAGATGGTGGAGTTTCAAATTAAAGGTTTTGCTCCCCTAAAGCGTATCCATAAAGTTACAAGGAAATGAGAAATATAGTGAAACGTCTTTAGTGTCAAACGTGTTAGTGTGTGAATGTAACTTTATGTATAGAAGATTTATGTGTCCTGTGTTTGAAAATTTCGACAACCATGAAAAGTGGGCTATGTTTTAACTTTGACGCTGCTGAAGATGGGCGGTAAATCGCCCGAAACGCTTACAGTGTGAACATTGATATTTGACACCTCAGGCCATTTTTACGTAAGTAAATATATCTAAAATAATCTATATAGTGAAACGTCCTCCTTAAGAATAGCATGGGGATTCGAAAAATGTCTTCTTTTTGTACATTGAAACATATGTTTTGGTTTTATTTTAAAACGAGAGACAGGTGATAAAATTTAGTAAAGAACTATATTAATAGCCAAGTGATAAAAATTAACCCTAGAGTGGTAATACTATAATAAGACGTTTTGTTGCTTTGATCTATTAAAAATTCTACTAGGAGAGTTAAAACTTACATACTATTACAAATTGACTGCTGATTTTACTGTTGTTACTCTAATTTAAATTGTAAAAAAAAAAAAAAAAAACTGAGCGTGTATGCAAATCATAAAATGCTTTCTGATCGTTGATAGAGATGGAATGGGCGATGAATTAAGGTTTGAGAAACACCTACGAGTACATTATTTCCATTGTTTTGGTTTTACTTTAAGACGGAGAGTGTCTAATGATCATATTGAATGACGATGACACATAAATTGATACTTAAAGTGTATCAGTCAGTGAAGTTTTGGTATTCTGTTAGATGAATTTTAAGAGAAACATTTTAGTCATTTCATAGATTGTAGGATTATAGAAGACGAGTTAAAATCAAAGACGTTTGTCCTACATACTAGAGGAAAATGCAGCAGGTAAAAAACTTTACAACAAAATGGGAAATATATAAGAATGATTATTTTCTGAAAGGTTCTCCTTAAAGATTCTCCATGTAGTGATTTAAAAAAATCTGCTTTGTTTACACAAAATTAAGAGTTTTGATTAGGAGGGATGAATAATTACAGCAAGTGAAGATGCACTTTGAGGAGCTGTGTTTAAATTTTGTGACTAAAACTTAAAAATAAATAAAAAAAAAAAAAACTGACAGGAGCTAAAAAATAAATTTTTTTCATTGCCGCTTTTCCGTGTTATATTAAAAAGCCACCACAGCTCAATTAAGGGACTACGATTTCTTTCAAAACTTATTTTCCATAGATCGATATGAGTTTAACAACAGACAAAATAGAACAATTACAAACGGGTGACCTAATAGTACAGATTGATAAGAGTACTTGGGGGGGAATGGTCTGTTCAAACAGTATTGTTAAAATATTATAGTAATAATAATAATAATCTTTATTTTCCAAAACAAATATACATAGGATTTTACAATACATAATAATACAGTGTTCTTTTTACATTTTTAAATTCATAAAATTCCAATAACAATTTAAACATTAATAATCTAATGAAGGTAAGAAAAGGCAGGCTGACTACCATCCGAACACATACATTTAAGTTATATATAATTTTTTTTTCCTTTTTCTATTAAAATTTTTTGTTTTGGAAAACAAGCTTCCAAATCATTGCCTGTTGGGAGGCTTTCACATAAATTTAAATTCTATAGTGGTTCGACAAAAAAAGTATAATAAAATTAAACTACAGTATAAACTGATTCTGATCAATACATATATGAAAAAAAGTTATTATTATATACCTTAAATTAAAATTAAATTTTCTGGAAACCTTTGTTGTGGAAGAAATGGTAATACGCTATGGTTCTTGCTATTTTAATTTTATGATTAGGGGCTTTTGCCCCTATGAGCCACTAGTTTATACAATAATACTATAGATGAGGTCATAAGTTGATCTGTTTACCCCTTTCGGGGACTCTGGTCGCAATTGTTGATGAGGACTTTGGCTGGTAGACGATGGACGGTGGGTTGTGGAAGAGACGCTGGACAAATGTTGGTGGAAATAAGAGACATTGCAGGGTGGACAGCATCGGTGAGTCAAGACATAGCTGGTAGAGGACTTGATCGGTAGTAGAAGAGACATTGCAGGGTAGACAGCATCGGTGAGTCAAGACGTAGCTGGTAGAGGACTTGATCGGTAGTAGAAGAGACATTGCAGGGTAGACAGCATCGGTGAGTCAAGACGTAGCTGGTAGAGGACTTGATCGGTAGTAGAAGAGACATTGCAGGGTAGACAGTATCGGTGAGTCAAGACGTAGCTGGTAGAGGACTTGATCGGTAGTAGAAGAGACATTGCAGGGTAGACAGTATCGGTGAGTCAAGACGTAGCTGGTAGAGGACTTGATCGGTAGTAGAAGAGACATTGCAGGGTAGACAGCATCGGTGAGTCAAGACGTAGCTGATAGAGGACTTGATCGGTAGTAGAAGAGACATTGCAGGGTAGACAGCATCGGTGAGTCAAGACGTAGCTGGTAGAGGACTTGATCGGTAGTAGAAGAGACATTGCAGGGTAGACAGCATCGGTGAGTCAAGACGTAGCTGGTAGAGGACTTGATCGGTAGTAGAAGAGACATTGCAGGGTAGACAGCATCGGTGAGTCAAGACGTAGCTGGTAGAGGACTTGATCGGTAGTAGAAGAGACATTGCAGGGTAGACAGTATCGGTGAGTCAAGACGTAGCTGGTAGAGGACTTGATCGGTAGTAGAAGAGACATTGCAGGGTAGACAGTATCGGTGAGTCAAGACGTAGCTGGTAGAGGACTTGATCGGTAGTAGAAGAGACATTGCAGGGTAGACAGCATCGGTGAGTCAAGACGTAGCTGGTAGAGGACTTGATCGGTAGTAGAAGAGACATTGCAGGGTAGACAGCATCGGTGAGTCAAGACGTAGCTGGTAGAGGACTTGATCGGTAGTAGAAGAGACATTGCAGGGTAGACAGCATCGGTGAGTCAAGACGTAGCTGGTAGAGGACTTGATCGGTAGTAGAAGAGACATTGCAGGGTAGACAGCATCGGTGAGTCAAGACGTAGCTGGTAGAGGACTTGATCGGTAGTAGAAGAGACATTGCAGGGTAGACAGCATCGGTGAGTCAAGACGTAGCTGGTAGAGGACTTGATCGGTAGTAGAAGAGACATTGCAGGGTAGACAGTATCGGTGAGGTTCCAATTAAAAACATAAAAATTTTAGTGGTCTGATAAAACATAAAGGAACACATTTAAATTTTGGAAAATATATATACATCACATTTATAACAATTAATTTTGATTCAGTAAATTTTTAACATCCTATCTCTTTCACTGCAAATTTAGAATGACAAGTTCTTCGTTACCAAGGTTATTAAATAAAAGGGTGGTTTAATAAACTAACTGCTATGGGTACTGAGAAAAATTTAATAAATTCAAAATTTAGAATAAAATACTCTTTTTAGTTTGATTTGATTTTTAGTGTAATCTATGTTAGAATACAAAAATGTTGCTTCCATAAGAATAACATGGTCTCTTTGAGCACGTATAGGACGTAGCCCTTTGTGAATATTAATATGAAAATAGTCAGACGAATGAGTATACCAAATTTCAGCACTCTAGCTAGTCTGTAAGCTGGAGAATTAGTGATAAATAAGTGAGTCAGTTAGTGAGTGAGGGCTTTCCCTTTTATGATTTTAGATTTTAATATCCAAACATCTTGATCCAAACTATTCTCTTTTTTCTACATTCTTAATAATTCCTCGATTTAAGCTACTTAAAATCCCTTTAACTCGTAACATTTTTAATTTGAGACAACCCCCATCATCCGTCAAATAAAAGGTCCCAAATAAGGACATTTTACAAACTAGTCAAAGGACATAACTCATTCTCTCAAGTACTTGTAATTACCATGATCTCGATATATTTCCAACCCTCCCTCAGCCGCATCACTCCCCGCCGCCCACGCACGGCCCGCGCATGCG
>CM061537.1:41898257-41980939 GCA_030545055.2 Neoaliturus tenellus
TATTTCGTGGGGACCGATTCGCTTACGGAATTATATATATAGATATAGCCGTATCAATGTAATTTAATTTGTTAATTTAACTAACTGTTTTTTATTTTCAATTTCAAAAAGTGAATATCTGATAAATGACTGAATTATCATATCTTAACCTGACAGTCATCTCGCTTTCTTAACGGTTAGCGTCTTGTACTTCGGTTCAAGAGGTCATTGGTTCGATTCCCGGGATGTCCACCACGCTTCGATGAGTTTGGACCACCCCTTAAAAGCGTGGAAGCATTAACAACATTCTTATATTTTATTGTATTGTATTTTTCATTGGATTGTACTTAAAAAATGCCTCTGGCGAAGACACAAGAGAAAAGTAAATAACAGTCACCCAGTCGCATGCCGCATGAAGCCTTTGTCCAAGCTACACTTATACCTGTAGTGCAATGGCACGAAAAAGATTCACTTAGATTAATTATTGTGTAAAATAATTTAAAATAACATTATTATCAAATGACTTGCAGTCTCTTTTAGCGGTAAGAGACGTTTTTCCTTAAGAATATAAGTTTTAAAATGTAGGTTAGGTCCATGTAGTAAAATAATTTCAGCTCTTTCAATGTTTAAATGTTTAGGGGAAACAAACCTCTAAACCTCTATAATAATTAGGTGCCAATATTTTAAACTCAAAACTTTATTTCCCATCCATCAATATAGTATTTTCATTAAAGTGTATATTATTGAAGTAGTGTACTTATACACAGCTACGGTACGTACATAAAAAATCAATTCACAAAGTATAAGTATCCAAAATATTTCCAAATCTTAAAAAGACCTTGTTTTAATTTGGAACTACTGTACTTAAAATAAATCACATTGCATATTTTACAATAATTGTTACTTCTGTCATATTAAGATGTTGCAACCTTTACTTCAATTTTTATATTTTAATTGCATAATCTACTACGAATGGCCTAATTTTACGATAATTAAGAATAATAATCATAAAAATACTTATGGACTCGTTATAATTAAATCATATATCAGTCGTTACCACCGATGAGCCTGACGTTCCAGTTGTGACTTAGCTCTCATTTCACAATTAGCAATAAAACTTTGATCTCGTTTTACGACAGTTTTTATCGCTTCACGACTGGTTTTTGCGTCGTGTTATCATCTGTTATATTGCGGTCACTCCATAACACTCCAACAGTCGGCATCCCTAGCAGTGATACGGTGTACAGGCCGAGGATTGATTCGAGGTCGAGGTTTCTCACTCGAAATTTTTGAAGGATCAAAGGAAAATAAGTTTCCTCGACATTCTAGTTCGGAGTATTTCAGTAATCTCAAAGGAAAGTTCAACTCACAGAGGAAAGTGATAGGGAAATCCAACCGTGTAATCCCCTTTCCCGACGTCTGGCGCCAGTTCCGATCCTAGACTGATTCTTGAGCATATTTTCATTGAAAGTGTGAAGTCAAACTGAATTCATAGATTTGGAAACCCCATTCATCCTACACTGGGGGCTGAGGCGGCAGGAGTCAGACCGCGCGCTCACTGGCTACTGCAATCATTTAACATAGGGCATATTTAATAATTTCGCATTTTCTACTAAGAGGAAAGTTATTTTAGAGAACAAAAACAGTTATATTTTTATATGAGCTTTCAGCATTATGTTGGTGATATATAAATCTAAAACTAGTAGTAGTAAATATTTTATTTTTTAGAAATAAGAAATTAAATTTCCCATAAGGATTTCACAAAATTAGTTCTATTGTACAATAATTATCTGTCAGTGTAAAATTATTATTTTTCGATTTGTATTAAATTTGTATGTTTGCAATTAAGTTGAGTTTTATCCTTTTCAAATATTAAACCGGTTTTTAGCGATTTATTCAGATTTATCGACAAAATGATTTGATCTTTTAACGCTTGGTAAACATTTGTAAAACATTATTATTTTATTTCGGGACCGTACTTTGCCAGCAGATGTATTAACAAAGTTAGACCTTTTACGAATGGGGATATATTACGATAAATGGGAAAATACTGAATTTACATTTGGTTCAATGATAAAAACGTAGGCTACATCTGCTGGCCAAGTACGGTCCCGAAATAAAATAATAATGTTTTACAAAATGTTTACCAAGCGTAAAAAGATCAAATCAATTTGTCGAGTAGCTATTCTAAAACCAATGGCATTGACTTGGAAGAAATTTTGATATCATACATTTTTAGGACTTGGAAACCCCTCAACACTTTGTGTTTTTGGGTATGATTTATTCTGAAACACATATTTATACTGAATAACACATGGTAAACATCACCACAAATGACAACATTGCATTGTGAGAGGGGGTGCAGGGGACAAATCTGTTTCTGTTAAAATTTCAATCGGACTATTTTCTTGCATCTTACTATAGTTAGTTTCACACGTCAATCAGGGCCATAATTATAAACATCTGTTAATGTACTGCTGTAAATAAGTGCAATTTCGGGCGATTACTAATAATCAAAATATTGGAATGGTCGGGATTAATTGATTTAGAAGCAAACGTAAAGCCGCGCCGCACTGGCCGAACATTCGTGGCTAACTTGTTCGGCGAACACAAAAAATCAACAAACATTCCTAACGAACAATTACCCTCCATATGGTTTACATTATAAAAGGTTAGCAATGAACAAACAAAAGTTTGGAAGAACTTTTTTTTCGGCGAACATGTTCGGCCAGTGCGGACGCGGCTTTTAACTTCAAATTTTTAATGACCTTTAAAATTCCTAATTAATTAAATTTTATGATTTAGGAGAAAAAAACATGTACATTCGTTTTCATCTAAATCAGTTTGTCGAATGACTAGGACATGACACACAATGTTAGTTACTGATTATTATAGCAATTAATTTAAATTATAATAATTTTTCTTCCTTCCATAATACCTCGCAAACAATGCTTTAGTAACAATAATTTATGAGTTTTCGGGAAATGAGAGAGTGGGTTCAACACCCTCTTCTAACAGGTGTGAAAATTTGGGAGTGGATGAAATCCCTTCCAACAAACTTACTACTACAGAACTTAATGCTTCCTCAAAATCATAAAGCCCTTTGTGGTCGGAGGGTCGTGAACATCAGTGATTTTATAGAACAAATGAAAGTATCAGACAACCACAGTCTTATACCTTGCAATTTTAAGATCATGGAATTTATAAGGGAGAAAAGAGCTGGCTTAAGAAGTGGATTTATTTTCAAGTGTTTTATGTGTAATATGAAGATACTGTATGGTCCGAAATCGAGAAAAACTATGTGTAATGGATGTGAATACTAGTGCGGTTAGTGGAATTATGATAACTGGGGATAACAAATGACAAATAATAACAAACTCCACAATAACAAAGGAATGTTGTAAGAAATGATTTTGTCTGACGAGAAGTTCGGCGCGGATAATTTATGGTGTAGCCAAGTTACGAACGAGTTATAAATAAATACAATAGGCTATCCCTAATAATTGATGCATATACGATTGGCTTGAATTTGTGTTTTTGCTGTCTTAAGTTTTGATTTCAACTTATTACTTGTATTTTGTATAACTTATTACTTAGTACTTGTATTAAAGTTGTAAGTACCTTACAACTTTTAAAGAAAAACTATTAACTAGGTATAACGCCAATAAATATTTTTATTAAATGGTCATTTATTGTTGTTATAGGGAAAAAATAGTACCGTATTAATTTCGAAAACCTAACACAGAGAATAAACATAAAATTAAAATTAAATGCCAGAAAATTCAGAGGTAGACTTCTCCCGGACCTGACCCGGCCCGGCCAGACCGTACGCGTTATCTGGCGTTATCTCGCTCACACAGGTGTTCATGCTAGGAGTCGCCAAGTTGTCGCCAGTCGGTAAGAAAGAATATGTAGTGCGGGTTGCGAAACGCTTCATTGCAGGGGACGCGTATGGACGGTTTTTGGTCTGACTCCTGCCGCCTCTGATGCAGTGGGAAGATCCAAAGTCCTTTTTGAAATCTCCTAATCTGTATTAAGAGATTAGGAGATAGTTGGACTGTTCAAACTCTTAAAACATTTGAAAACCCTTAATATTTAGACTATCAATTAAGAGTTTAGCTATGAAAAAAAAAAAAAATAATAATAATCGGGACGTCTTTACCAAGCAATTTTTATTTCAAACATAAAATTTTATTATATTCTAACTGAGATAGAAGACCATACAATTAAACTCCTTCTTCCTTCATGAAAACAAATAATTGGATTAGACAGTTGCACGTGGTTTGCTTCAATTGGTTTTCATCCTCGGGTTTTTTTGTTTTATTCTCGGGTATTAAAGGTGTTCGGTCTAAATAACGTATAGGAATAACACTTCGGTATAGAAATCGGCAAAGTTCTATTTTCGCTTGGGATAATTTAACCTATAATTTCGTATGAGATTGTAAATTTACCAATTCCAATTAAGGGAGGGTATACTTTAGTTTACGTGAACATCAGTTTTCTCAATTATTTAACCCAACATAACTTAATCCTAAATTATCCTAACCCTTGTAGTAAAAACAATTCAAACAGTTTTATAAGCCATTATTCATGGTACTGACAATTTTTATAATGTGCATTCTAAGATGAGGTAAACAGAATGCCATTACTTAGAGAGTAAGAATAGAACTGTACTTATATTTGTTCCTACCTCTCACATACCTAAAGAATCAGCCTATTGGGATTCGTTCTGATCTAACCTCCGTTAGCATTTACCGCTTCGAGTTTTTTTTTTTTTTTTCAATTCACACTTCTATGCTGAACATTTATTTCTGTTACCTAAACGGACACACCATATACTAATATAAATCACAAACGGCTTTGAATAGCAGCCGTCGTCAAATATTTCACTAATTTACTTCAAATTAATGAAAGTCGAATGAAAGGTCATCCAATTACGTAGAAGTACACAGCGCCGGCCGCCAGATCGCAGCAGACGAGGCGTGAGAGACAAATCGATCTCGTAAATGTTTAGAGGGTCTGGAGGACCCGGATAGTGCCATTCCGGGACCAAAGTCTGTCAGTGGGTTTGTGTTTTGTGGTTGACTCAGGTTTGTAGGAAATAGATGCCACATGCATTTGTGTTGAACATGGATAACGTTGTCGATGGGGGAAGTTGGCTAGCACATGGTCATCTGTGGAACACTTGATCGCCAAGCCAGAATGGAGAATCGAATCTCTCCTGAAAAGTCTACGAATATTTTTTACCCTATTATTTTTGTTAACGAAACTCTAAGCTACGTTTATTCTTAAGTTCTTAATCGTACATTATACCGGAAGTTAGTATTGTTTACATAAACAAAAGAAAAAAAAATAAATCAGTTACGGTATGTAATTTTTTCAATTCGTAATTTATAAAAAATAAAATAAATAATAAAGAAATAGTTATATACTCACAATTCCTGAAGAAGTAAAAACCGCGTGTTACAATTAATTTCAACATGTACGTCAGAAAATTATCACCTGAGTGCAATCTTTATGAGTACATTAAAACATTACGGAAGGTGAGTGAGCAAAGCGAACGAGCTTAAGGTGTGGCGAGTGACCAGAGCAAAGAGCTCGTCTCGAAAGAAAAAAAGCATTATGGATTTTGGATAACGTTGCCGTGTAACTGAGATTATTACTGCAAAAGAATTGTATAGTTCTTCCAAGCAAATACTTGGCCTCTAGACACTTTAAAGCCTTAAACTGTCCGCCCCGGTTACAGATATTCAAATTCACAAAACCTTTAATCGTCCAGCATGTGAAGATTCAGATTGTGATTCTAACGTCTCGGGTACGTTATGCGAACATAGAGCGGTCATATGTAAAGAATAATAGAGGTACACACGAGTTTCAGCTCTCATGTAAGGCTTAAAAAAATATTGAGACTAACATTTTGTTGTGTGCTTTATACGGGTTTCCTTAAGATCTTGAAAAGTGCTGATTAAGTATTTTTATAAAAAAAAACCTAATAAAACTTAGACTACAAGTTTTACCTGTGGATTTTACCATGTGGACTAACATTTTACAACCTGTGTGGCAATTCTTGGACTGAACTCACGCAGTCCACAAATCAGCTGCGTCAGTTCTGGACATCCTGTTGACATCAGCGCTCATTGTCTGCATGTCCGAGGAAGAATCGGTTTGCAGAAAACGACCTGCGTTGCATCAGCAGTTGCGGGTTCAGCTCCCATTCATTATTCATAGCCTAATTTGACAAACTTTGCCCTGTTGAGCGTGGGACCTGAGAGTTAGAAAGTGCATAGTATTAATGA
Organism: Neoaliturus tenellus; assembly: GCA_030545055.2. Classification (NCBI taxonomy): domain Eukaryota; kingdom Metazoa; phylum Arthropoda; class Insecta; order Hemiptera; family Cicadellidae; genus Neoaliturus; species Neoaliturus tenellus. The sequence continues at coordinate 41,904,533 of CM061537.1, forward strand.
CATAATTTGTCCATTTTAATTTTGATCCATTTTAAATTTAATCCATCCAATAATTTCCAATAATTTGATCCATTTTATTTTTTTGTCCATTTTTAATTTAATTTTGTAAGTTTATTGTTTTTATTTATTAAGAAAACACTTTTTTAAAGGGGATCAGTGGAATAGAGCGATTATACTGTTGCGAGAACTACCTAAATAAGTTTCGCTTTGTTGAACGTAAGAAAATAATTAATTAAATGATTAAAAAACAATTTAAGTGGAATTGTTCGTCAATAAATACAACATTCTTTTTAACTCATTTAAATTTCAACGCACTAAAGAAAAGCGTTTTAAATAAAATGGGTTAAAGGTAGAAATTAATAGATTTTAAATTAAATTAAAATTTACAGTAATTATTATTTGAACTTTTCTTCTTCAAAAGGAAATTGAAGTACCGTATGTAGGCCTATGCGTACCTGTTAGATGCTTTAGTAAATTCACAATAAAGTGATAGGGCTATTCGGCTATTGTTAGGCCTACTTATTATTATTGTCTTGATTACACAAGATATTTAATTGTCATTATTCTACATCAGTTCAGTTATAATATTTGACCTTAAGACATTTAACAGTAATTACAATCAGTTAAGGTCAATTACGTAAACCCAGGGGTTTATCAGTTAGTTAACCCGAGGTTAATTCGGTACCTCTCCATAAGCTAAGCTAATCTAGAAATAAGCTAATCAAGTAATTAATATGCTTTGTAGTATTTAACTGTCCTACCTTCTAATTATCACAGGTCGTTAAGTTTCTTTAATAAAAATTAATGTTTTGTTATTTTTTATATGAACTAAATATTCTTTTAACACCTTAAAATTAGTTTTAAACCACTGTTATTAAAAGTGTAAAAGTTAGCAGCACCTTCTGAATGGCCTGATGTAATTTTACAAGGTAATACAATTTCAGGTATTGATGAATCTTGTACAACAGTATTGATATTCGTTTCATCTCGTTATACTTTTATTTTAAATTTATCAAATTAATATCAATGTAAGGAACACATTCAACAACCTCTCAGTACTCAGTTACTTTTTATAAAAGCAGTTTTGACATTTTTAAGGTTTACAATGTATATCTGCAAGCAACAATGATTTTGCCAGTCTCCTTTGAACTTTAAATAATCATGTCTAAAATATTAATGTCAAACCTGAGGAGGCGTTTTACGGGATCAATTATTTCGAACCTCATTGCTTGTCAAGGTAGGCTATTTACGAAGTAAGGTGATCAAGTTACCAGTACAGATAATTATTCTAGAAAATTATTCTTTTCATAATTCTAAGAGACGAGCAGAAGCAAAGAAGCACTAATGACTCCGTCTTAATTATTTCAACAAGCCTTGTCTCCAAGGAAAGAGCGATGACAGTTTTTAACTATACAGATCTAATTATTTAATATATAATTAATTTCAATATTTTTCTTGAGGAATTTTTTTTTATTTTGACAGAAATTGTGAATTAATTGAAAATTAAAATTATATTTTTATCAATTTCAAAACTCAATTTTATTTTTTATAGTAATTGTTTGTAATTTTATTATCCTGCGTCATTCTGTCATATTCATTTTGGTTTAAGGGGTGGAGGGGGGATTCAAGATTTTTTATGAACTGGACGTAATAATAAAGTTGCGTTTACACCAAAGGCTGACATCCAAAAGTTGTTTACTTTTACTGTTATATACTCATGACTTTAGTCAACAACTTTTGGATGTCCGCCTCAGGTGTAAACGCACCTCAAGGTCAGATTTTCTCCACTCCTTAAGTTCCTTTCCAAATGTATATTTATTTAAATAAAATACACTATCCTTCTCTTTTTCATAAAATTGCGAAGTCGCCTATTAATTGTCTCCCTTTTCATACTCCAAAGTACGGGTATCTAATTGTTTATGTTAATCCCAAGTTATTTGGTTGGTTGAGACTTTTACTAAAATAGCAATCCGGAGTCAGGGCAAGTCTTAAAAACTACATTTATTCTCTATAACGATAGTTTTTCATGCAGTACTCTTATTTTTCCCTATTTAATATATTTTTCAACATATCTTACTCGCTGATAGATTGTGCTTGACAATAAATTTTATTTTATCCATCCATCTTGGAGTGAATTGAAATTCCTCAAATAACACCTATTTTTATAATATCTTTTTACAATCGAAATTTACTCAAAAGATCAAATAATGATTTTTAATAAGAGAACTGAACACTTTAATCTACGTTCTTAGTGTATTACCTTTCATTAACTTAAAACACAAACAACTTGCAACTATTAAATGCTGATAAAAGTTATGTTTTTCTAAAGTTACGGTATATTAAAGATATATAGTAGGAAACATTTTCCCATTATTTAATTCAAAATGTTTTCTTTCCTACTGTGTTTTTATTATTCTATTTACAATACATAATAGTAGATTAAACTTTATATTAAGGTATGTAAGATATAAAATAGTAAAAGAGGTAAGCCTTAAAAGCCGCTGAACAATTGAGCTATTCTGAACACAACATGAATTTAATATTTCTACACTTAGCTGAACGAATCTTTCAAAAGATTCGAATCACTGAACCGTTCCCACGCGCTCCTCCAGCGCCGTTCGCTCGCTGTTCAAGTTCAGTCGCGCTCCGTTCCCCGCTCCGCGCGGTCGTTCCCGTTCTGCCCGTGAACTCCGCGTCGTCTGCGATGTTTCCCTCGGCCGTGCCTCCCCCCAGGATCGTGTGAGTGAGATGACGACGCGAAGGACGGTGCTATGTGCTTGCTGGTGATAATGTGTGCCGTGGCGCTGATAAGGACCACCGCCGGAGCGGCTGTTATCAGTGACTTGGAGGCTGACAGTGATAAGAACTCGCAGGAGTGCTTAGCAAAGGTAGGCTCGTGTTGTCCACGGTATAGGCACATAGCCTACTGCCTAGTTTTATTATAATTTTACTAAAAAAAACTCTTTTTCACCAAAAACTTGATATAATTTTAATATCTCAAACTGCTCACGTGGGTTAGTGTGAATCGTAATCTTACCCTCTAAAGGGATGGGATCCTTGATTAAGTTACCTCATGTAGAAGAATAAACTTCACTCCTAAGGTGTATAAAACGTTTACTACTTCTAAATTGCATGTTAATTTAATGGTAAGGCAACAAAGGAAGAAGGACTGCCATACTATCATGTCCTGATTAATTAACATGCAAATCATAAGGGAAAATGACATTTTTACTCTATTACTACAAAACCAAAAGAGATACGGCGTTAGTGTAAATTACAAAGTTGCTCAGTTCAACGAGAGCTTCAGGATGATATACAAAATGACATGGGTTAGCATTTGAAATTTTTGAGTTTTGTTTATGTAAACATTTTAGAAAATATAAAATTTTGGAAATTTTAATTTTTAAATAAATGTGATCTTGTGGCATATCATTGTAAAGCTTAGCTTATTTCAAATAAGTATTTTGAATCAGAAGTCATTTATGACTAATAATAAAAGAATTACAGGGTATTCCGTAAATTTAGATTTTGGCTACAAGGACGCCATTTTGAAACGAATAAAGATAACTAAATTCTGTTTTCACCAAAATGTTTCTATTAAATACACCTTTCTAATGATGTATAATATGACATATGTTTTATTTGAAATTTCCAAAATTCGAACCTATGTCTTCCAGTTTTTGGTACACCCTGTATTTATACAACGTTAAAAATATTTTTAAAATATTCCTTGGGGTCAATTTAGTGGGAAATAATTTTGTTTGAAGGTTGTAGGGCAAAGCGTTTATCTGTAATCCATTTAGGACACCTTACGAGATTCACCCTGTATAATAAATAAATGGATAGCTCAAAAATGACAACGATTAGCTTTACAATAGCAATAAAAAATGACAATAAAGAAATTGTAAGCTGACAATTCAAATGCGTTTGACAAATACGAAGACTATGCAATTATTAATAGATATGAATACTTACATAAATACAATGTGAAATACAAAACAAATGCTCAGTATGTCATGGTTGAGTCAGTGTTGCTGCCTACCAAAAATCCACTCAAACTCCTGTGTGGCCTATCACCCATTCCATTCTCTCGGAACTTAAAAGTTGGGGTGGTTGGTATTTAAAATTCTCCCAGTGTGTTAAACTGGGGGCTGTACCCCCATGGCACTCATACAGAAAATCAAAACAGTGGAATACTCTTGGTTGCATTTCTTTGTTATCATATTCCAACGTGAAACTCCTAACCTTACACAATTGTTTGGATAAAAAACCGAGTTTTTATACAGGGATATTAAAAAATAATGGTGCAAAAGTAAGGTTAATTCATTTGTTTAATCATGAAAACATAATAAAACTGTTTCTTATATTAACAACTTTTAATTTACATTAAATTATGCTTTACAAATGCTCAATGTGAGCGCCATTAGAAAGTCTGCAAATACTCATAGGAAATTTCAACTTAGCCCAGACATTCTGTAGCATTTCCTGGGTTATGGACTGCACGGCTTCTTGACGCCATGCGATTTTTACTTGAGGGGGTTTATCAAAGACAAAGTGTACTGCCCTACTATGCCCCATACCCTTCAAGATTTAAGACATTAAATAATTGGACTGAGTTGGAATTTTGCCTGGATATTTGCAGACTTTCTAATGGAGCTCACATTGTGCATTTTTAATGCATAGGGTAACTTAATGTTAGTTAAAACTTGGTAATATAATAAACAGTTTTATGATTTTGCAACTCAGAGTATAAAAACGAATTAACCTTACTTTTGCATAATTCTTTTTGAATAACCCTGTATTAATCTTCGCCCACAACCGTGGCAATCAATACCAATAATAATGATAATAAATAGTATAAAAACAAGTCCATTATTAAACTAAAAGTTGGTTGTAAATAAAGTAATATTTTCGCTTTAAGGTATTCACGAGATATTAATATCTCGTGAATACCTTATACAAGCGTTGCGTAAACTACTATTAAAATCTCCAACGCCCCCCCAACCTAAATCAATCAATTGCTAGTTTCCTATTCGTGTTGGAATGTTGGTTTGAATTATATGTTTAGAATTTGGTTCGTAAACATCCCGAATGACAACCTGGACCACTGGTTATGTAGGCCTACTTTTTACACTTTTTTACTGGTTATGTATACGATGGTTTGCAATTCTGAAATGCATATTATCTCTTTTTTCAGCCAGTGCAATACTCCAAAAGTAAGAATGATAGGAAATAACGAATGCAAAAATATGTGAATGTAATATCATTTATAATATTTAGCTTCCTTAAAGTTAACACTGCAACAAAGTGATTAAAACTTTTACCCTAAGTTTTTACTGTTGATGTGATTTTTAGTGTGCCTCATATTTAAATCCTGAAAATGTTTAGAACTCAATAAGCCGTGATCTCTGTCTGTGCTGCTTCAAATGTTTAGTTTGAAAGACAACTAACTTAGTTCTTCCATTGTTAGCCTATCTGTAATTAAATTTAATGAGATGTCATTGGCCATTGGAAAGATGTCAGATGTTTTTTGAAGGTTCTTATAATAAAGCAAGATCTAAAATACCATTTTAATACCCCACAACTAGTTATTCGTAGAATAAAAAGGTTGTAATGCATTTTATCTTTGTATTTATATTGTATTTTTATGAACATCAATAGGCTACTTTATAAAAACAGATTAATACAGAACCAAAATTTATGTTAAATCACTTTATTTTTCCGAGACCTTAAGTCAAATACCGGTTAAAAAAAATCTATACGATAACCTTGATTGAGTATAAATAAAGGGATGAATAGTGGTACTAGACAATTTATATTGTCTTATACGGTACAGCAAACAGGCCCATATCTACAGTACTTAGTCTAAGTACTTAACTGATGTGGTTGATTTTATTTTAAAAATCTATTTGTAATACCCACATAAAAAAATGCTTGGACCTGACTTTGGAGGTTACACAATGGCCGAATTTAGGCCTTGATGTTTGGAAGTCCGAACTCTCCGAAAGGCCATATGTCATACTTAAATAGGCTACAAAACTAATTCATCATCAAACTGTTTATTATTTGCCTAACTCGTAGCCTATTTCTTGCAACCAACAATATTACTTTCAATAATTTATGTTAAAGCTCGTTGCAATTGGCTATATAAAAATTATAATTTAAAATCTAGTGGTGCGGCGCACCCCCCGCCCACCTTCTAAAATCCGCCCATTAGGCCCATTAGGTTATGGTGACTTTCAGTAGGAACTAACCCAATCCATAACATAAAAATATCCCACAATACACCACAGCAAATCTGTAATAAAATTTGGCATCTCCATTCTTTTTCTGAGTATTTTTTTTTCTCGATAAACCCCATGGGAGTGAGTAGGCCTCGATGTAGGTTTGCTGCCTTATGGGTGTTGTAAGCAAAGATAAGTGACACTCTACCTAGTGAATGTACATACCAAATTTTATCAAGTTATATCAGTTAAATAAGAGAGATAAAGGGGTTTAGATGATTTTCCATAAAACTAACGTGGAAAACATTTTTTTTTATTTTCTCCGTAAACTGTTATAAGCCACGTTGAAAATTTAAAATACAAACTTTTTGTTACTCTTTTGAATGGATTTAGTTAAAATTGTTGAATTTAGAATATTGAGGTTAAAAATGCCTAGACCCCATTTTTGACCATTTTGGAACCCCATAAAACCCGTTACCATGGTACGATCCCTATGGTTTTTCAACTTAACCTGACGAATGCTGTCCTACACCTCTGTACCAAATTTCATAAAAATTGGAGGTTCCATTCGAGAGTTATCGATTTAACGGACACAAACACATAAGAATAAATTAATATAAAAATTAAATCTGATACCTCAAAACAAAAACGTAGGCCTATCATGGTCCCGAGCTTAGGTCTTATCGTGACTACTACCGTAATAGCGTATTCCCTATAGGGAATTTCGCTAAAACCACCCAGTACGTAATGGTTGCGTGTCTACAACCCCCTAAAAGACCTAAGAGACCCTTGGGGCCTTTTCAATATGGTTATGGTTTTGCAATGCGCTTCTCAATCACAGGTTTCTTATAGCACCTTAAATTTAAATTTGTAATAGCAATTCATTGAGTTCATTAGGGTTTTTATAATATCTACCTACACCTGTAGATGTTGTAGCAATGTCAACAGCAAGTTATTTAAATACCTTATTAAAAAAGGTAGGGTTTTTTTCAATGCATTGCTCAGAATCTTAAATTTTTATTTGTTGTATGAATTACAGAATCCAAAATTTGGTGTCACCTAAATAATTCTTTTCTTTCTCTCTGTCACTAACGCTTTGGGCTATGTTTGTAAGATTTCCGATGAAAACGGCTTTCTTGATGGTCTCAATTTTTTCTCCCGTAAAGTAGGCCTAGTTTAGAGTTAAGGATATTATCAACTTAAATTATCTGTGAGATCTTAGGGTTTTTGTACAAAACCACCAAAGGAGCCAAATTGTGCTAAACCATCAGCAATATTTGTCCGTTTTGTTTTTTCGTATTTTATGTGTATTTACGCTTTTGGCTTTTGTTACCACTGTTTTGAAGTTGAACGGCTCAAACCCCGGTCTTGTCTGTCCTTGACTGTTCTTGACTGTCCACTTTCTATCTTTTTACCTGTTGTTATATTGCATCATGAATAAATAGCCCAATGAAAATGGCAACTGGGTCCCAAAACCGAACCTTTACAAAGCTACAAAACTTTTGTTACCACAGAAACGACAACCTTTTTGGATTCAAAGGCGAGCTTTACTTACAACCCTCAAGAAACACACAGTTCTCCCCTCGTACTAAGAATGGGTAGGCCTAAACAGCTAATGTTGACATTTAAATACTGTTTTTTTTTCTAATTATTTAACATCTATTTTCTTTGTATGCCTTCCCTATCGGTTATTAATAGAATAGAACAACCGGTGAATTTTGGATTTCATTCGCCATTCACTTTTTCCTCCACCAACTATCTAAAGCTGTATTGTACTCCTTGGAATATAGTACTAAAGTACTAGTTTTTACCCCCATGTGACTTGAATACTTCATTTTTCTATCTAGGAAAACTCAACTTTTTTGTACCACGGGGCTAAAGTTAGTTACATAAGAATAACATTAAAAGAGAGATTAAAAGAACATGAGTCATAGTCAGCTGTCACTTGTATTGGTTTCGTTACTCTTTTGTTTACTAATAGCAGCTGTAGCATAAGCCATTCTGTCAGCAGTGTACGTGTTTGTTTACATTTCGCTTGGTAGGCTATTAACCTAAGAAGGCCAAAACCTAAGTGTAGACTAAAATTTTGACTAAGCTTAAATTCTGTTTTTTTTTTGTGTGTTCTTTAAAAATTATATGGCCCTACCTTGTGTGTTTTGTGTTGATGTCTTGATGTGACTGATGCAGCTTGACAGAGCAAGGGATCATATGAAGGTAAAGTTAAATTATATTTGGTAGACCTATCGTAGGCTTAAATGTTATTCGTGTAGGTCGAGGAAAAATATTGTGTGCATCAAGGGACTAAAGTACTTTTTCACCCTCAGGGAAATTGACAAAAGTGTACTTCAGGGAGAAAAAAGTTGTAGGCCTACTTTAGTCCCTAGAAGCACAAAATAACTAAACTATTTCTATGACTTGCCAACTTAGTGTAATTTGATCGTTTCGACATTCATATTGTTTTATGTGTTCCGGATCAATTATAGACTTTATAAAAGGTTAAATTACCTGGTTAGTCCGCCGTTTGATCAAACTTATTCTCACTTTGGATGACGCGTTTCGGCAGTTAAACTGCCATCTTCAGATCCAAGAACTTAAAAATCTGGCCTATAGTAGGTGTGTCAAAAGTTTAAAATAATTATACATAAAGTAACGAACACCTAAACAGTTTACACGAGAACACAGACATAGCGGAACGGAGTAGGCCTACTGTTTGACACGAGCACGGACAGGACGGGTGGAAGGTGCACCGCGGTCGGTCGGGGTTGAGACTCGTCTGTGTTCGTGTTCTGTGTTCGCTATGTCTGTGTCCTCGTGTAAATGTTTAAGTGTTCGTGACTTTATGTATAATTATTTTAAACTTTTGACACACCTACTATAGGCAAGATTTTTAAGTTTTTGGATCTGAAGATGGCAGTTTAATCTGCCGAAACGCGTCATCCAAAGTGAGGACAAGTTGGATGAAACGGCGGACTAACCAGGTAATTTAACCTTTTATAAAGTTTCGACATTATTTGGACTGACTTAATATTAAGTTTTTTTAATATTCAATTTGTTGTAACTTCTCATATCAATAGACCAAAACATAATTTTGAGTTCCGGTTTTAATTTTTTACAACAGAATTTGGAAGTTTAAGTCTTAAACATTTAGTAAACAATGTCTAAGAATTTCTAAAGCTGTATTTCATGACGTGTTTTATTTTAAAACTTGATTCCGTTTCTTGATGTTTTCTTTGCTCAGAAGAACCATCTAGTTGACAAAGAATGGATGTCTAGTTTTGACTGAGGGCGCTTCAGATATTAAAAACGTCTTCCAAAAACGTCGTTCATATTTAATGTACCCCGCTCAACAGTTAATGGCTCGACTTTGTTTGGCCAGGAATACGATGTTATCTTAATAATTATGAATTTTATACCATCTCATAAAATTTATATCTTCGTAATTTTGATGTGGGCCTGCCTGTAAAATGTAGGCTTTAAGTTTTAAGATAATGTTTCAAAAATAAAAATACACATTAAGACGTCGATACTTTTAAGCTGTTTCTATATTTGTCTCTTAAAAGGGTTTCACGGAAAGCACTTTTCCTTCAATACCTTCCAACACCTCGCATTTTCTGTAGCTGTGAGGCCATTACACTTGAATGGAATTTGCATTAAAGAACAAGTTTTTTTATAACATACGATGTGGAAATATAATTTATTTGTGGTGGACAGTATCACAATTAATAGTCAATAGTCAAAATAACTTACATTTATTCATTGTTATACATGGAAGTACATGAATGGGGTCATTATTACAGTATAATACATCTTTATGATACTAAAATAAGTCAACATAAATCAAACTTTTTCTACCCTTGTAGCTTTAGAACCTCATAGCTATTTAAATTGTACCTGCATACTTAATCATTAAAGTATATCCCCAATTGAGTAGCGTGGTTTGCCAATCATATATATATTTTTATAACTTTGCTTTGAATTTTGTTGAACTCAATTCATTTTAATATCTATTGGTAAATGGTTGAAAAATTTAGCACCTGTGTAAGTCGTTTTCTTTTAAAAAATTCTAATTATGTTTTCAAATTTAATGTTTTTCTGTTTTGAGTTTTGTATGGATGGTTATATCCCAATAACATTTATCAGACTTGTTTTCTTTTACATACATTATACAATCATGAATATATAAACTAAATAACTGTCAATATTCCTAATTCACAAAATTTGTTTTTGACATGCTCTTTATAATCTAAGCCAAGAATTATTCTAATACATTTTTTTGATGTTTCAATATACTTTCTAAATTTTGCTGGGGATGTAGCTCCATATACACACATGTTGTAGGATATGTGAGAATGGATTAGTCCGAAATAAGCAGTTTTTAAGGTAGCCAAGTCAGTTAATTTTGATAATCTTTTAAGTGCATAAATTCCTGAATTTATCTTACGGATAACCTTGTTTACATGGCCATCCCAACTAAAATTACTGTCAACTACAAGACCCAAAAATGTTGTCTCATTGACTTGTTGTATACTTTGATTTGCAACGTTAATCTGAGTTATTGGACTGGTTTTATCTCTCTTTGTACTTAAAGGGACAAAATGGAGCTTAAGATTGAGACTATTACAGAAATTTATTACATTTTTCAATTCATTATTTGCTGTGCTTTCTATGTCTTGATAATTATTAACTGAAATTTTAATATTGGAGTCGTCCGCATAGAGCACTGCTCCATTGGATGATTTTGCTTTCAATTACATTGTTCAATCCGTTGATATAACAAATAAACAGTACTGGATCCAAAATTGACCCTTGAGATACTCCACGTTTTATTGACTCCATTTTAGAGTTAATTTTTGTTTTATTTTTATTTTTCAAATGTGAAATTTCAACAAATTGTGTTCTGTTAGTTAAATAAGACTTAGCCTAAACAAAACCAGTGGTATCCCCCTTAATATTATACTTATTTAATAATTGAATCAATGAAAAGTGACACACACTGTCAAAAGCTTTATGTAGATCCATAAAAATACCAATACATTTGTCCCCATTGCCTATTGAGTCGATGACTGACTCAATAAATAAATTGTACTGTCGCTGTTTTAGTTGATTTCCCTATACTAAATCCGTGCTGATTGCTATCCAGCAAATTGTTGCGCTCAAGAAAAAACATCAGTCTTCTACAAACCGCTTTTTCATAAATTTTAGAGATTGTGGGTAATATTGACAATGGCCTATAATTTGATGGATTTTTGGAACAATTCTTTTTATAAATTGGAATAATTTTTTGCGATTTTAATTTTTGTGGGAAAATGCCTGTGATAAAAAAGGAATTAATTAAACTAGTAATTACTTTACTAATGCTCTTATCAACAAATTTAATTACTTTGACTGGCACCTCATCAAAGCCACTAGAGCTCTTATTATTTATTTCTTTAATAATAATCAAAATTTCTTTTTCATCTACCGGTGTGAGAATGAATTTTACCAATTTCACTACTACTAGTAGGCCTAAAGTTACTTGGAGCTACAGGATAATTGTTGTTGCGTAAATTTTCTGCTATACTTATAAAATGTTTATTAAACATATTGGCTACTTGTAGAGGATTTGAAAATAGTCTAATTGAATAAACAAGTGTGTTGTTAAAAAACTTGTAATTTTTTAGAAAGTTTAAGATTTGTTCACACGAAAAAAAATTATACTTTACTTACAGGATTAAAGCTGTTTAATGCAAAACTTGATTAGCACAATAGTTACCGTAATGAAATCCATGTATTAATAGGCAAGCATATTTTCTTGTCTTTCTTTTTTCTCAGCTTGCAAGCGCATAACTCAGGTTGAAAGATAGCTCTTGCATATGAGCACTATCCCTTATAATTCAAATCGGCCCCTAGGGCTAGGCTTTCAAAGTTTCTATGTTAAGCTTTTAGAAGAAAATAAATTGATTGAATCAGTAGACAACTGTTGTTATAAAAATTGCAAGAAAATCAGGAAAAAACAAATAAATGTTTGAGTTACAAAATATTTTTTTTAATTAAATTGCGTCCTGACAGTCTATATCAAGTGAAATTTTGGTATAATTTCGACGAAGATGTGCCATCTCTAGAGTATATTCTAAACAAAGAGTTAATCTCCTTAACAATCCTCAACTGCCCGTCACTATAAGTATAGATCAACTAAACTTTATTAAAATAAGACTGCTCATGCAGTGGCGGATCCAAGGGGGGGGGCTAAGGGGGCTATAGCCCCCCCCTTGGGGGCCAAGGTGGGGCGCTCGCGACGGCCCGGAGCGGGCGCCGGCCCGTGTCGGGCGCAGGCCGAGTGGGGCGCCGGCAAACCAGCGCACGTTTTTCCGATATTTTTAATGTAAACTACTTTGTGTCTGTTATGCACACTGTGAAATAAAACACATCACCCCTAAAAATATTTGTTCTTTAAAATGATATTATAATGTCCTTTTCTGGTAATTCAACTAGACGACACTGTCATTTTAGTGTCTCTATTGGTACGCCATCTCAATCGGTGGGGCACCAATTCTGAGTCTTCCAGAGTCCTTTGTGTGTGTATGCCGAGTCTTCGTATAGTTACGAGGCAGAGATGGGGAGTGACGTATTTCATCCTCAAGTTGAAGGGCCCTTTTACATCGCGTCGAGCGACGCCGCGAGGGCTTGCGCCCGCCGCGTGTCGCTCGAATCGCTGTATATCTGGGTATTGTATATTGTATATCGCTGTATATTGGATGACGCGCGACAGACGACCGTCAGGCGCCGGGTAGGCCTATAAATGCTCCTATCTAGTGCAATGTACTTATTTTACGTGCCTTGAAAGATGCGATGTATAGTAGGGGCCTAATAAGTGGAAGTGGTGGAGGCGAAGGGGAATCAAAATAACAAGTAGATTTTGTATTTAATGTTTGGTTGCATTGCGCCAGTGGCGTAACTGATTTTTTCGGGCCCCCCTGCAAACTTATTTTTGGGCCCCCTCCGAAAGTTCCAATCACCGGTTATCACTGTTTCCTGCCAGTAAACCAGTGTCACCAGTGGTTACAGGTGGTAGTAAAGCTCTTTTTTATTTTACAAAAAATAAAAAATATATATAACTATTAAGACAAAGTTAAAGTATTATTGTGCATCTACAGTAATTGCATTGACTACGTACACTACCGTGAGTAGATTCTCATAGCATTGCGTGTTTGAAACATATTGACGGTGATGTGATCTCGTTCGGCGTACATGAAAGTACAAGAGTTATATGATAGGCAAGTCAATGCTACCACTCTTCTCAATCAAGGATTAAAAATTTTATAATGGAGGTTTTTTTTATGATGTGATGAAATGTTTTTTTTTTTTTTTGCAGCACTGTTAATTTAGCTAAATAATAACAACATCGATGGCAGCGACTCTGGTACCGGCGTAGCCTACACGAAACTTCCAATTTTGCCTCAACCAAAATGCATTGGATGAGAGGTCTATTCACGGTAGTGTACATAGTCAATGGTAATTGTAACATTGCAACCGCAAGTAATGTATTATATTTTAAAATAGTATAGCCTACTTTTATTCAGATTGCAACTAGGCATACAGTCTATCCTGTTAAGAAATTCAGCCTAATTGTTCGTTTTATATTATTACCCTCCCTTAGACATTTTATAAAAAATTAAAGTAACAAAACTCAATTATCTAATTTGTCTTTTATTTATCATCCAGTAAGGGGTTTAACCGAAGCTTGTTGGTTAATCCGGTCCGAAATCTAACCTTTAAAAATCTATTAACTATTCTGAGGACCGCGAACCGGCAACATTTGGCTTCAAATGTGAGCACTATAACCACTATAGTACAAGTAGGCTACAGTATATGATTATTTAGCTAACATCAAGGATTCTTAAATCTATGAGCACAACGAATAACACGTGTTTTAAAAAGGGAAAGGGAGAAAACAAATGCAACTGTTAAAGTAGGCTACATAATAACATCATTGTTATCGGCACTTAAAGTAATTTTCTTGTAAAAAATAAAAATGCCCAAGCTTAAAATAAATTGAAAATAAATTATATAATTTTGTTCATTTCAGTGAAAAATGTTTTTTATCACTATTATTATTCAAAAGTATTTCTTTTGTCTTCATTGGATCTTCTTAGCGAGTAGGCCTACGCAGTTTTAAGAAACAGCTGATGTGATTACTGTACCTCTGAAACGTATTGGTGTCTCATTCTCTTTTACTTGGTATACTCAAGCCCCTAAGATTTTCTTGAGACATTGTACTCCAAAGATAGTTTTTCATTAAATTTAATAATTATTAAAAGATCCCAAATTCAATTGCCGCAACACAGAACGACGAATTCAGCGGCGGTCAGGTTGAGCCGACAAGGGCTGGCGGCAGACCAGCTGCAGCCGGCAGAGTGGTTAGGTCTAATGCGGTGTCCTGCCGACAAACCTAATTGTAAAAATATTTTTATATTTTAAAAAGAAATATATTCATGGTATTTTGAAAATACAATGGGGCCATAAAAAATTTAAAACTGCTAACATGAGTTAAAATTATTAAACATAACATATTTCACATATCACGGGCCCCGTCCGCGGGCCCCCTTAGCTGCGGGCCCCCCCGCACCGCTGGGTCTGCGGGCCCCTCAGTTACGCCCCTGCATTGCGCACGCAAACTTTTCCTGTCACAACACGAAATCAAGAACAACGAACAACAGACAGTGCAGAGCAAAACGCAATAATGTATGTGTAATGACTGATAAACCCTTTGTGATGACTACCTATTGATTCAAACGAGATCACTTAATTAATTATTAAGATTCATTATAATAAATATAGTAGTTCTAAAGAAGGTTATGTCTGAAAAAAAAAGACTGGTTCATTTTAAGAAAACGATAATCTGATTAAATAAAAGACGAAGAAAAGCAGTCTAAATTACGTTCAAGTTTTTATCAAAGCCAGAGTTTTTTTAGCCAAGTTTTTAACTGGAGGTAAAATTCGTTAAAATAATTACTAATTCAAATAGCAATCATAAATTTTTGCAAAAAATAGGCTACTTATAAACTAATTATAGTATATATCGGCACTCAATCCCTAGGCCTACTAACAACAAAAAAAGTATATTATTATACTCTAATATTATTGATGAGGTATAGGCCTATGTATTTGTATTAGGCCTATGTCTATAGCCTATGTATGTACACACGGATATCGAGAAAGGCTCCAACGATTTTCTTCAAACTTTTCAAATAAAGCAGTTCTGGGATAAAAATTATAAGGCCTATATTTACAGGTTTCCATGTCAGGAAAATCTTCTTTCGAGTACTTTGTCTATTGTTAGATA
The DNA here is from genome assembly GCA_030545055.2 of Neoaliturus tenellus. Lineage (NCBI taxonomy): Eukaryota > Metazoa > Arthropoda > Insecta > Hemiptera > Cicadellidae > Neoaliturus > Neoaliturus tenellus. Next base: position 41,920,079 of record CM061537.1, read on the forward strand.
CATAAGCCAGCTAATTTTTTATGTTATTTTGATCTGCAGTATTAAAGACCACATTAATTGAAAGAAGACTATTTACCGAGCATTGTCTAAAATTTCACTTTTGTAAGTCTTACGGTTTTTCGGTTCTACATCCTTAAAGTTAAAAATGTCACCGATGATCACCGGTGAACGCATTTCCGCCCGCGGCCTGACACCTGGCCTGCTGCAAGTTTACAATCCGCTGCGCCGATTAGGTTATGTTTGTTATTGATATATAGGTCAGAAATACTTTCACTAACTCAAAACAAATCACACAGTAGTGATAAGTCATACATAAGACCGACTAGACAGCTATAACTAACCCAACGTCCCAGCCTTCAGAGGAGATGTGTTCGCCACGATTATCGGTGACATGGCTGACTTTAAGCAAGCCCAACTAAAAAGCACTAAAACTTAGAACGTGTAATTTTCACACGATGTTCAGTAAAAAGTCTTATTTCAATAGATGTGTTTTTAAGGTCGCTCTTAGAATAACATAAAAAGTAGTTAGCTTAGTAAGTAAAATTAAGTTCTTTCGTTATAATGTTTACCAATGGTTACGTTAATTACGTTAATTTTTAACAATGAATGGTCTTATGAAGTACAAAACTAAAAAAAGAAATAATGAAGAAGCTGACTCAACCGTCAAAGTACAAACCAAGTGTCCAAGTTAACATGTGGTTTTGCATTGCAGCCAGTTACTTAATTGCCGGAAGGTACTATAATAAAAACTATAATTTTTTATTGTACTTTGTATTAGTGATTATGAATATTTAGATAAATAAAAGTAAAGTAAATGGATAATACAACTAAACACTTTTTAGAGTTGCTATAAGTTCACCACATATGTGATCTACATAACATGTGCGCTAGGCCCTATACCTATGATCTAGTGGCTAATCCATGATGAAATGTACTGTATTAATAACATTTTTAAAATATTAACCTACCTAAGTATTACCGACTTAGTACATTAAAGTTAAGTGTTCACTCGAGAGTGTAGGCCTACCATTTCAATACGAAATAAAGATATGAAAACTTAGATAGCAACAGTGATAGGCCTATAAAAACTAACCAAATTTTAAAGGTTAGTGTATGCATTGTACTTCACGATGCAAAAGAAATTCTCATTAAATATTAATGATAATAAGAGAGAGATGAAAGTTGGTACATTGGCCAAACTGTTGTTTGTAATAAAAATTGATTGGCGATTTAGTATTGTTTTCTAAAGCGATGGGTCAAGAAATGACATTAAACTGCTATTTTTATTACTTAAATTTCAAAACCTCTCGGGGGAGGGCCCCCGAACCCCCCGCCGGTCTGGCCCGCCGATCGGGGGGGGGGGGGGGCGCAGACCCTCCGGTTAGCCCCCCCCCTTGTTAGTGTTCTAGATCCGCCACTGTGCTCATGTATGTACAGTACATAAGACAGCAAGGTACAGTAACGTCATGCGTGTTATTAAATTCTAAGTGATTTACTCTTATTCATTGGATTATTTTGTTAAAGCTCGTTTGAAGCAATCACAAAAAAAATCCACAGACCCATTTTAATGCTACTTTAATTTCAGCTATTATTATAAAGAACTACACTATAAAATGAAGTTAGTTATGTGCAAAGCCCCCGTCATCAATACCTACCATAGCATTTTGTATTTGGAACGAAAATTACTCTAAATAATTTGGAATAATTAATTGGACTTTGATTGATACTGCTGGAACTTTCTCAAGGATAATGACTCTTAATTATGAATATTCAAGAAATGTTGAATAAAAAACTTCAAAACTGAAAATAACGTTATAATTACCTCCAGACCTTTTATAGGAATGATAAAACTTCGTCTAAGAGTTATAACCAAGGCTTGAAGTTTTTAACTAATTATCCTTTCAACTTTTATAGCAAAAATGTATAACGTAATGTAAAATATTATTTATATTATTTATTATTAATACCAAGCCTAATGATTAAGTATTAAAGAGCTTAAGTAACAAAATATTTTTTTATATTGTACTTTACGTGCATATTTTTTGCAATAATATTTTTTGAACTGGAGAATTTTCTGTGCTACTTACAGTTTTTCATACTTATTTATATTCACAATGCTTAGAGATTGAAGTAAAAAAGACACTGTTTTAATGTAAGAGTAAATATTCCCCCATCACAACTATCCCCTATTTTTTCATACTTTTTATATAGATGAAGTTTAGTGAAAGAGTCTTCATACATTACTTCAATAAACGTAAATTAATTTTACACACCCTCTAACAGTTTAATTATTTTTTATAAATCATTGATTGGTTCTTTAGTCCCTAAGAAAGTTTAAGTATTTTCAGTATTCCCCGAAACACTGAATTTTCGCTGTGCAGGAGAAGATCTATCAATCCTGACTCTTATCTTTGAAACTAATTTCAATCAGGTCCTTTGAAACTAATTTTGTTTAACTCACTTGGTTGAGCTATCTGAATAGGCCTACCAAATAACGCTGGTCTGAACATTTAAAAGGCGGAAGTTTTTTATTGTATGTTAAAGTTAAAAATTAAAAATAATAAATCGTATGGTATGAAAACAGAATGAATCCAACTGTATGATTACAGAACTGAAAATATGCATGGGTCTTAACTCCTAACATTAGCTGCGGATAATCGAAGACTTTGGTTCTTTGGAAACTTATTCTTTTATATAACCTTTTCAAATCCATATCCCCCCAAGCACCTCTCGCGCCGCGGAATACGATCTCCGATTTCACGACTGTTTTCCAAGAACTTTCACACCCACAGGTGTCCTTTTGTCACCCCCTGTATATTTATGCGTCTGGAGCGTCACAGTTCAATCGACCAACTCGGGTCTGGTCTCGTCTCACAGAGTAAGCAGGTTAAAAGATTTCTTTGTCGGCGTCAAATGTTCGAAGAACATGGAAACGTTGTCCGCACACCAGTGCACATTCTTCTAGTTAGAATATTTTTAACCCTGTCAAAGGTTTTGTTACAAGGCGACTTTGCGTTGTGTGTGACTATTAGAGGTGTCATAAAGGCGTGTAGGATGAGTTAGGTGCTTTCCGTTGACAGGTTGTGTTGGTGCTGTTGACCATAAATTATATTTAAGGTGAGCTTCAATCACAAAGATGTCAGTCATGACTAATTTTTATAGAACCGAACAAGTTTTTACAACGTATAGTTAGGTAGTAAGACTCTTGAAATTATACTATGGGGATAAAAATTATTGTACTTTTACATATTAAAATGTGTAGTAAAAACGCATATACGAAAACAATTTTCGAAACTATCTAATAGTAATACCACCACTTAACCTGCATGGAAAACTAAAAAGTTCTGGTCTTCCAGGCAGAGAACTTTTAGTAAATTTTTAATCGTCCTCCACTATAACCCATATGACATTGTCTCGTATACCAATTACTTTACTGTACTGGTCTAACCCACAACAATTACAAAATTAATTTTTTACTGTAATTTTTTGTATCGTACTTGTATTTTTAGATCATGTATTTGTATTTTTAAATTTTACAAATTTTATTTCATTTGAAATATAAGCAACATAATAAACAGTTATGAAATCGTACTGACGTATTGACATCTGGGCCTAATTTATTTCACTTTTGGCATTTTATTTGTAATCCAAGGGCTTCATTCTATAAGAAAATGAGTGATACAGACTTGTGGTACAGAGCTAGACCGAAACTGCGTTGATCTAATAATTGTGATGCTTTTAGTGCTTCTCTAAAATCAGATGGCATGATTGTCACTCATTAGGAAAACTGGCAAGTCTAAAATTTAAAGGAATAAATCCCTGTAAATAATTAAAATTAATTACACAAAAATTTTTGGAAAAAAATTTTGTGTTCTTTTATGCTTGCGCATACATATTTTTCAGTTTTAATTAGCCTAATACATAACAATAGTATATAATTTCTATCAAAGTAGTTTTCTCTTTTAAGCGATTTAAAACAGCCAATAAATTTATAAACTATTTGTAAAACACAATAAAACAATTTCCTTTCACATTTTTTGCAAATCAGATTTGTATTTTGTAATTTTTCATAAATTTATTTCTTTCAATATAGGCTATACCATATTTTGGTATGATAAAACTTCACAGAGGTACTACAAAAATGGTTTTCTTTCGGCTCTTTTTATCATGTAAATTCGATTTCCTGAAGGCAACAGAGATGGGAGTGTAGGGGCTCTTGAGGGAGATTGTAGTGCCCCTGTTGGGGGGGGGGGGGGGCAGATGGAAGGGATGTTTTTAATCTGAGAGACATACCTTCAAGCGACAACGTCTAGTCGAGGGGTAGCTTTCCGAGACTCCATCTCCTCGCGAAAATGTTTTAGAAACATCTCTTAAAGTCTTGTTTGGAATATTATTTACAATATATTTTTTCTGCAACCAGTAATACTTTAACTAATTAAAATTTAAAATTACGAAATATTTAATATTTGAATTTGCATAAGAGAATTATTAGAAACGTCTTTTATTGAAATTTTTTTGATATAGTTGTATTGGAAACTAAGGTTGTAGTAAATATCATGTTTTACTACTTGACGCATTTTTACTGAATAGGACTAAATTTAATGAGTGTAAAACTACCCACACCATTAATTTAGTGATGTTATTATGCAAGCGTTTTATGGACACATTCAATGCAACATTTTGTGATAATAAACACAGTTATCACAAGTGTTTAACAATGTTTTACAGTTAAAATTAGTTATCGCATGGTTATAAGTTATTAATAATTTCAATCAACTACTAACTCGGCAATATCTTTCATTAAAACGTAGTCTATCTGTTTATTTTATACGAATTAATTTATTAAAAACTACTTTTCAGACGTTAGTTGGAGTAGAAAGTATAAAATGAAAGGCGTGTTATTTGTATCCATGGTCATCTTTATCCTCTTCCCACAAAAGAACAGCGTAAAGACTACTTCAGAGCGTAATTAAGATATCTTCCCAGTCAGTTTTACTGATAAAGTTACATAATAAAGGATGAAATTACAAGTACAATGGGTTGCGCCTAGTCCGCAGACGCCCAAAACTTGACGATAATGGAAGATGTTTCGAGAGTCTCGGACCTCGCCAAGACGCCGGACGCCGCTGTCTTGCTCGCATCCGAGATTCAAAGCTTATTGTTAAATAATGAGTTCCTTGTTTATTTCTCGGCTGATGGGGGGTTTCACATTGGCTTTTGTCAGCGGTAAGACGGTATTTATTCCTTTGTGAGAGGTTTTCATTTACAAAAGCTTGAAGGTAATTGGGTGTTATGTTTGCTTTGAACCAGTGCATTAAAAATGGAAATTTAATTTATTGTTTAACTGCAATGTTAAATGTTCATTTTATAGATTTTATCTTGAGATGCGTATTTTAATAGCAGTTGAAGGATTATCTCTGCAGGAATGAAAACGTCGCTACACTGTCTTGTTTGTATTTAAGATTCAAGGCTCGTTTTGAAATAATGAGTTCCTTGTAATTTTTTTTACTGGGGTTGGATATTTTTATTGGCTTTTGAGATTTTGTTTCAGAAGATATTTACTTCTTTCTGTGGATTTTCCTATATCCATGGTAAGAGATAATTGGTACTTCGGTGGGTCTTTTATATAAGTTTTAAATATATCCTATATCCGTTGTAATAGTGATTTCAGGGTAAATTGTTAGGTTGATATAATTTGCAAGGGGTCAAATGAAAACTCAATTATTGAGCGATTTTTAGATACAGAGATTTTTCCTAAAAAGTTAGAAACAAATTCCCGTTAATCCGAAGTAATCGGGGTCGAACCCTGTTCGGATTAATGACTTTTCGGAGTAGACGGAATTTACAGACAATGCAATACACTGACTCTTTTACTACCGCCTCTTACTCAAACATGGCGTTGGATTCCGTACTCAAAGACGATTACACCGTGGAAAGCGTTCGCCAGCGATTGACCTGCATTATCGATTTAACATTATGGTACGGTTTATCAACAATGAACGGACCACAGAAAAACGGTCTTAATTGGAAATTCATATTATAACCTTAAGTAAAAATAATTCCCTCCATTGGAATTTCTCCTGTTTGTACCAAAGAAAAATGCTATGCTATGCTATGCTTTCTTTACAAAATGTATCCATAAGAGGGGAATTTTTGTGATAGCGGGATTCTGCTGGAACGAGAGGAGCCTAACGTTAACAACGTGCTGCGATTGAAAATTTCACTTTAACTTTTCAAATATCGGTTTTTTGAGAATGTAACACTTTTATCGAGTTTATTAGAATTTCGTCTTTATGGGACCACTTACTCTACTCAACCCTTGGTAGGCTTCACCGATAAAGCCACTCCCCAAAGTTTTCTCTCGATAAGTAGCCCGATAAGGCAAAGGCACTCGGAGGTGTTCATCGTAACACTTAAGGAGGGAGGCAAAGTGGCGAAATTGCAGGGCGGAGAGAAAAGTGGGCTAAAAACAATACGGATTAAATGTGCAGTTACGCTAAAAGGATAAAGGGTGGCGGGGAGGTAAAAAAGGCAATTTGGGCGTAACTAGTGGGGAGCGGCTAGCGAGTGGTTGGGCCCATTTTATACTCGAAATTGCCCGTTCATGGGGATCATGACGTGCCCAAATGACAAAGGCAATCATGGCTGATGGCCGGTGCTGCCATCTACCGGCGGTGGCGGTAACGATCAACAGTAGCTTATGGTAATGCAGCCTGTCATTCACCTGTGCTGTATATGCGAAATTAAATTAGCCCCCTCACTTGCGGCAGGGATGACATTTCGTAGGCGTAGCTATAATGGTCTTCAGAGTGTTCCTCGTGAAATGTATTTTTATGTGTACATGATCTACCCCAGATACTTTTTGCAACGTTGTTTTGAAGAACGGTCCAATCCTTGTCTTGTTACTGTGTAACGTTGTTAGATGGTAACGATTAATTAATAGCCCAATGCCAAATGTCACCTCGGAAAAGAATCGACTTCGTTGAAGATCGAACTGGTAACCTCAACACAATGATAACTAACGTTATTAAAATTTTTATAAAATTTAATAAACATTAGTAGGTTTATAAACACTATGAAAACCATGTTTAAAAATTAACTTCAATAAAAAAATAAGACTTTAATTGTATTTTAGTAGAAACTGCTGCTCCGCCTGATGAATTTAAATGTTTTTTAAGTACGATTATGTTTTTTATCAATGTATTTCATTGTTTTTGTTTTGTTTTTCTAAGTAAACAATTTTCTGTCTTCGGTGGTGGTAAGAGATAGTGAAAAACCTAACAGCCAACAAACAAAAACGATCTTGTCATTATGTGACAATAATATTTGACACTTTGATTTGATCACAGGAAAGAAAGCGGACCCTCGCCGAAGTGTATTAAATCAACATTCAAATTACAATAAGTCAACTAAAATAAATACATTGTTTTTTTTTTACGCTGTGGCTACGGCAGACTATAACATTTAATTGCCCCCAACCTTTTATAAATGAAAACCTCACATAAAGGAACAAAAATATCTTCTAAACCACAGACAAAAGTCGATGTGAAACCCCCCGTCAGCCGAGAAATAAACAAGGAACTCATTATTTAACAATGAGCTTTGAATCTCGGATGTGAACAAGACAGCGGCGTCTTGGTGAGGTCCGAGACCTAGTGAACATCTTACAAACATCTCATTATCGTCAAGTCTTTGAGCGTCTGCGGACTAGGGACAACCCATTGTACTTGTAATTTCACCCTTTATTATGGAACTTTATCAGGAAAACTGACTGAGACGATATCTTAATTAGACTCTCCTTGAGAAAACTCTTGCTGTAATTTGGACAATGGCGTACAGATAAAGAGGAAACCTCTTTAGAAAAGATTTATACAAATGTTTCACATCAGTTATGGAACCATTAATTAGCATAAAAAATCTTATAAATTTGTATTTTATTAACCATAATGTGGAAATTAACTACAATAAGACAGCCTCTAGCCTTTAGTACCTACTGATCTGCAGTAACTCTTTAACGAAATTTAAATGTTATAACAACTTTTTTGTTTTAGAAAATGATATATTAAATAAGAGTAATGTTTCATCGTGATCGGTCCTTTAAATTACATTTATTTTACCTACACATTAAGTTAAGTTGAAATACTATGGATGTGAAATTAAAAACAATATACCTACCCATTAGTTCATTTCATAATACACAAACAAATGTAGTACCGAACCTTTAACATATTGCATATTGTCTGGATTTATTTGTATTTAATTATCTTAACATAATTTACCAATTTGTTGTCAGCTCCAGACGACATCAAAATCCCTCAAAACAAAATAAAAGTTTGTGGAAAAATGTATTAAAAAATGTTACTCTAAGTAGTATTACGATGGATAAAATGCTGTAAATCAGCAAATGCAGTATCCTATTAAGAATTTAAATTTTAAAAATTTAAATAGGAACTAAAAACCCACCCTTAATATAAACAACATGAGTAACAACACTGACTCTTGATGTAGCCTAGCTCCAATAATCTCTGACGTTTTACGACCCCATACGTAAAATTCGTTTGTTTCTCTAAACTTATATAAATTAGCAAGTGAATATTTTCAACTGAACTAACCCTCTGATTTTACACATTTTAAACATAAATCCAATCTAAATTCACTTAATATTCTTCCCAATTAACTAACCAATAAACTGTCCCTTCACTCAAACAAAATAAACTATTCATACAATGCCTATATTTTCCGGTCATTAAGCCTTTTCATCAGGTCCTCACAATTCCAGGACGTCGGGTAATGTATGCACAACCATTGTCTCACTGCCGACATTGACACTAAGGGCCGGATGTGTTGTTTTACAGCGCATGTGTGTGTGTGTTTGTGTGTGTGCGCCCCTCCCCTCCTCATTACCCCGGCCCTGATTGGCCAGACCACCTAGGTTCTAGTCGAGCACCTGCCTCTTGGTTAGTTAATTGCCTTGATATCTTAATAGCTCATCTCGCAGGCTGACACTCTGAGAGCTTTTGTTTATACGGCCTCCTCAAGCCGAAAGGGTTTCACTGGTTGTAAAAAGTGGTGGCACTACGAGTTGTGATTATTGTTTTTAAAACGGCTAATGAGAGGTAGAAAAAGTAGTGATGAATGCTGGTTCGAACGGAGGCGCTTCGACGGCATTTTTAATAAGTTTTGGATAATTGGTTTTGGGTTGAAAAAGCAAAGTTAGGACCACACGGCTCACATTGAAAATAAATTTACTTAAAAATCCAAAATATCTTAGGAAACAGACCCTAAAAGAATTAGTAAACTAGTTGCTAAATTACTAATTTTTGAATCTTAATGAAACATTTTGACTGAAACAATATATTTTTCAAAGTTGATAAAGTATTTTCCTACTTTCATTGCCTAATCATTCTGTATATAGTGGCTTTATCACTTTAGGTTCAATTTTGGATTCGCCTCCTATTCCACGGTTGATATACTACATGACTCATCTTTTTTTGCGTTTGTATGGCATAAGATATCGATCTACATGATGATCACATTCATTTGATTAATAATTATTAAAGGAAAGATTTTGACAGAAACTTTCGTGGGGAAATAACTTGCTCAACCTATAGCCATGAATTTGGTACGTCCTAACCACCAGACCACAGAATTAAAGAACTTAACCCACTTTGCTCCTCTCTCCTTGAAGGAAGACGCTCATTTGGATTTGAAAAAACAAATCATCCTCTCCGCGTAACATATTAATACCCCCGTCGCAGCAGACCTGCGTACTCATCGAATTTCCAATGGAATTTCAGATTATTTACTTTCCCCATAAAAACACCATAGGATCGAGTATGTAGGTTTGCTGCCATTGGGTGTTGTTAGAAAATCTAAGTTAATCAATAATTGGTCAATGTAAACACAAAATTGTATCAAACTCTGGCAATTTTTTATTTTCCCCATAAACCCCATGGGGGTGAGTATGTAGGTTTGCCGCCATATGGGTTTTGTAAGCAAGTATAAGTTAAACCTTATATAGATAATGTACATACCAAATTTGATTAAGTTATGTCTATAAATAAGCAAGATATAGGGTTTTCTTGATTTCCCATAAGAATAACATGGAAAACACATTTTTGGATTTGTCCCGTAACCAGTTATGCTATGATGAAAATTCAAAATACCAAATTGTTTGTTTTTTTAAGCTCTTTTAAATGGTTTCAGTTGAAATTGATGATTTTTTTAAAAAAAGGTCCAAAAATGCCAAAAACCCATTTTTGACCCCTTTTGAAACCCCATAAAACCCCGTTCCCATAACCCGACAATGCTGGTTCGCGAACTCATGAAAATAGACCTGGTCTTACACCTCCATACCAAATTTCATCAAAATCGGAGGTCCCCTTCAAAAGTTATCAGTACCACGGACACATAGATAGATAGATAGATAGATAGATAGATATATACATATATATGAAAATGAACGAATGGTGTTTTTGGCTTCTGGGGACCTCAAAATGAAAAAGTAAAGTGGTCCCGGGCTTAGGTCTTACCATGGCTACTACCGTAATAGCGTATTCCCTATAGGGAAATTCGCTAAAATGTGTCTGTATAGGCCTACTTAATTTTCCTCTTAATCGAAGAAACACTTTATTGTTTTGTTATATTTTTATAATATTTGTCTACTATTAATACATTAGTTATACCTAACCAGTTTAACAGGTGGTAATAACATTTTACCTTTGATTTTAATTTCTTTCTGTGTATGTTTCAGTGTGTTTCGACGTGTCAACATTTGATGAAGATGAGACAAATTAGCTGTTGCGACTGCATCTCCTCATGCGTAAGTTACAATGAGATAATATAAAATATTCACATTGTACATAATAAATTATTTAATCACAGAGAAGACGATACCGGTATTTTTGTATATGAAGCTAATATAAAAGGAACAAAATATCAAGAGAAAACACTTTATTACATAAACTATCAAAAATCTTAAATAAAATTTTCTTTGTATAAATTTGCTGCCTTTTAATTAATTATTGTTTTTATTTTCACTGTACATTTAAGAGTTTAAACATTACAAAACATTGGTTGAATTATATTAAAATTCGTGGTCTCTGAGTCTTATCAATAAATAGATAAGTGAAGAAATGTACATTTTTCTTTTAAATTTTGACACTACTTAAGTCTTAAATGAAGATTTATCATAATGAAAATATTTGTTTAAGTAGCCTTTTAGTTTTAAGGAATAAGACGTTTTAAAGTGTTATATTGAAATTTGACTTTTATTATTAGACACAAGTTTGCTTTATTCCCTACAAACACAACAAATTTCTGCCAAGCGAATTTTCAAATAAACCCATCCTCCTGACAGACATAAAAACTAAGAGCTGTTCGTCAGAGCTATAATTATCTTTCGAATGCTCAGTCATTGCGAACAAAGTGAACCCCCTTCGAAATTACACCCTTTATACCTGCTAATGGCACTGACCACCGTTAATAATTAGGACCTCCGACTTTGAACAGACGTCTGTAATTTCAGTAAAAAACAATTGTGCTTCTAAACGATCGTTTGTTTTTTACGAATATTTGTCTAACTGCCCCCATGGCTCTTTCTTGTAAAACAAAGTAATTGTACAATAAGGAAACTATTTTAAAATGTGACCAATGTTTAGTTACTGATAATAGTTTAAGATTATTAATAAATTACTTCTCCCGCATAAAACCGTTAAGTCACAAACAGTTTATTTTGTTCTAAGCTGTTTATAAACATAGATGCATTATTACTAGGATTAGCAATGCAGCGTGATGCCCTGCGATAGTCGGATTTGTTGACATTTTAGTAGGTAGTTCGATTGATTTTATACTCTTCTTCAACATGTATTGCTTCTACAATACTTTTAACCATCAACTACTATATTATACTTTACTATGTTAATCTAATGGACAAATATTAACTTTAAGTGCACTTTCATAGGATAGAATCTCATAAAATCTATACCATCGTATTGCAGAATTATGATTTAAATTAAATCTGTTGTAATTTCAAACACTAACTTCCACTAAATTATCCTAATTGATAGAAAATTATTATTTTCTTTAGTAAAGATTGAAACCCACTACCGTTAAATTATGTAGGAATGACTGTAATTTTCTAGGACTGTCACAATAGTTGTTTATATTCATTTACTGATTTGATATTTAAAAGCATATGATAATTATTGTTCACACCAATTCATTTGTGTTTAAATCATTTTCAGCAAAATAATTGTCTATCTTATATGATTTTAAAACAATAATATATCTTTTTCAATGAGACAGTACCATATCCATACTTCATACCATATTCCAACCATAAAAATATGTAATTATTAACAAATACCGCAATCCGATCCGTCGAGTAACAATAACAATGAATTTCAATGTTAAGATGTGTAGAAGGCATTTTAATAATAGTAAATCATGTTTATATGTTTCAGAATAAGCCATGTGGCAGGGAGGTCGCCCCTCTCTCGCGAGCCGCTTGTGACCCGAGCGTCTGTGACCCTCAGGGCTCCTCCCCCCGCCGCTCCAGGAGACGACCTTCCAGGTCGCCGATGCTGCGGGAGGCTGCCCTCATCGCCCGGAGCGTCGGCATGGACCTGGGTGCCTTGGACACCGGGTTGGAGCTACAAGGTAGCGAGTCGGCAGGAGAGGAGAACCAGGTAGGACTTTGAACTAGCTGTCATAAACACTAAAGTAAAATTAAAGAAATTGAGAAAATCATCAATTTGTTTATAGAGGGGCTAGAAGTGAAAATTTTAAAATTTCTGGGGTACATTCTCTGGCAGGTAAATTTCCCGCCTTTAAAGTTATCTTTAAAGTTTCGCATAATTCGTAAATTTTATGACCTGGCCAATGCTATCATGTTTGTTGTCTCTGCTGTGCTTAGTTCAACGTATTACGCGATCGTTTGATCTTAGAATCAAGGAATTAAGTGTGTTTTTAATTGTTCACTTTCACCTGCCATTAAACGTTAAACGTCAAGAGCCATTTACACAAATAAATGATAAACCGGATTAAATATAATCTACAGTATATTAATTTTTTTTAAAACAGTTGGAGTTGAAAGTTTAACTATGCATGTGCAACTGACTTTTAGGTTAAATATAGGTTTAAACTGAAGATCAGGTTTAAACTAAAATTTTGCAAACTTTAAATTTACAAGTTTGGATAATTTTGTATGAAAAAATTACATACTTCTATTTTACAAAGCTCACAGTTATTGAAGTTTCTCTGCGATGACGTTTGAAACGTATAAAGAACACCACAGTGACAATATTTTTTTCTGTGCTTTTTTTTTGTATTCCTAGCCTATTATAAAAATTGCCCATCAACGTAATAATTATATATTCTGAAAAAAAACTTTAAGTCATAATAAAGAGGTCTGAGGACTTCCTCATCTTATTCTGTGGTGTAGAACCATTTCGCAATAATATACGGGACGATCTGAGTTTTACTTTTATTGCAACAAAACAAAAACCAAAGTTGTTTATTAGTTTCAGAAACAGAGTTGCCAAATCAGAGCATCTCTTTATTCGCCATCCACTATTTTTTATGTTTATCAACAAAGGAAATTCACAGCTTATTATGAAATGAATAATTTACAAAACAATGGATTCCATCAATAGATTATTTAAGAGTAATCCCAGAACAGAACTATTATTCTAACATGTGTAACGCACAGGTGATACTCCGGCTGGACTCCCTGGTCCGTGGCGAGGACGCCGTCACAGCCCTGGTGTCCTGGGACTCCGCCCCCAGCGCCCCCGGCCCGCCCCCGGGCTCCTGGTACCTGGTCACGTGGGAGCCCCAGGGGGGCGGAATCCGAGGGAATCTGCTGACCAACTCTACCTCGGCCAGGCTGACGCTGTCGTCTGGCAACCTCTACCATGTTCAGGTAAACGGGTTTTTTTTTATCATAATATAATCAAGATTTACGTGATTTTTATACACCTGACACAATCTGCCTCTCCAATTTTTAAATTATTGTGCTCCATAAGAATATTATTAGCACGAAAAAAATCATGTTTGACATGACAATTACTTTCACTTTCCTCCTCTACATCTGTTATCCTCCCCTTTTGCTTCTCCTCTACTTAAGTCACTAATGTTCACGTGGCATTGCAGGTGTCCCCTGCCAGTTCGAGGGTGTCCAGCCCGTGTCTGGAGGTAGACACCCGTCCCCCCGCACCCCGCCTCCCCGCGCTAGACACCGCCCCGCTGGTCACCCTCGTCTCAGCCCTGGAGCTGGAGCGGCTCGGGGGAGTCATGGCGGCAGTCTCGTTGTTCCTCGTCGTCCTTCTTGTCTCCTCCACGAGATGGCGTGTCAGGCAGAAAACGGCCTTCAAAGAAGCTGGATGTCGTGAAAACTGCGACCGTTTCAAACGTGAGTGATCGATTTGAAATTATAATGGTACATACCTGTAGTTGTGTTTGTATTTCTTGTGTTGTTGAGGTTTGAAATTCCGTAGTTTATTAAATTACCTCTATTATCTTTCAATGTAATTCCACAGTCAAACCTATATTTTATACTAAGTCGTTTTGGAACCCATAAACGTCTATATAAAGTGTCTATTTGAAATTGATTCAAACTATAACCTACCTAGGCATACCATTCAAATGACAACAATTTTCTCGCATATAGCTGTAGACGAAGCAATAATAAATTTTGATAGCACTCAAACATTGCAAATCTAAACTTATTAAATACACTGGGTTTTTTTTTTTTTTTTTTTTTTTGTAGAAAACTCCTCTTACAATTTTTAACAGATTTTCTAGTTTTTGGTATCGTTGGATAGGGCTTGGTCTGTAGTTGTTTCCTCCATAAGCTGATGAGAATCAGACTGAAAATAATGGCGCTATCCACCATTGAAATCTAAAAATTTCCCAATAAGTAACATTGGGATTGAATAAAGCATTTTTAAACACCTGTTAATGTTCAGCTGTAGGCAAATACGTGTTGTTTTCCTTTGATTACAGATATTTAGACTATTGGATTGGTCGGATGTCATTGATTTAGAACTAAAAGTAACATTTGTATTGTATCAAAATAAATTGCTCAATTTCGAGCAACAAGTATTCTAGTTATTTTAAACCTATTATAATCCTGAACAAAATGTAATTTTATTTTAAGTTTACTGCTCTTTTATCGCTGGATTGATAGGTTGAAGACGAAAACTCGTTTTAAAATTTCCATTATGTTTTTGACTCCTGATACACAACATATTTTTCTAAACTAACCATAAATTAATTAAAACCTAATAAAATGTGTTTTAAACAATCTCGTGATTTTTATAAAGTGTTTGGAATGTTTGTATAGCAGGAAAAGAAAACTTTGTATACAGAATATTGTCTAGTGTCAACTTTCAAAAACCAATTAGTCCTGTCCAATTCCAGGGGCAGCATTGTGCTTTTGTAACCGACATGCAATAGCTCGCATGACAGTGTAGGCAATCTCACCGCCCTGTGCGAACGGGACCACAACAATTGCATGCACCTGATGAGAACTGCATATGAATTGCATCTTTCCGTCATTTCGCTGTGTCATTGTCTCACCAGCCACGAGTATGTTTCCACACACTGTCGTGTCAGCTGATTATGCTGATTCGCTCTTTGAGGTTGCTGGTTATTTTTGTTACTAGAAATGACTAATTCATCACATAGAAGATAGAATAGTAGTTTTCATCACTAGGAGCAAAAGTGAGTCTTTTTGGTGCGCAATCGTGTTTTAAAAACGAGGCGCAGCCGAGTTTTTAAAAACGATTAAGCATCAAAAAGACACTTTTGCTCCGAGTGATGAACAACGTTTTTTATCATGATGCGAAATTATACTTTTAATCGTTAAAAATATAAAGTTGTATTTTCGAGGTTATATTTACAAAGTAAGTAATATGTAGTGTTTACATTTCTGTTATTTACAAACAATGCTCTTTATAACGTATGAATTTCAAAATTCTGCTCCTTAACGTTAATAAATGTATACTAATGTTTGCTGTTACTTAGCAAACAGCTGACTTTTCAGTACTAGGACCTAAAAAATTCTCCAGATGATTTTTCAAGTCCTAGGACAAAAAAGAATCGGTTTTGGTACTATTAAGAGAGCAAAAAACAGGCTGATTTCGTGCAGAATGATAAAAAGAAGATTTCTCTAATTCTATTTGCTAAAATATGATTTTTAATCTATTGCCATTAAACAAATAAATACGTAGGTATTTTTAAGTTTTTATTTCAATTAATATTCAACCCAAACCCAGTCAAAGACGAATTAAATTCTGTTAGGCCTATATACGAATCGAAATTATTTAAATGCGTTTTATTGAACTCAAATGCATTTTAGGATGCACACTCTCAATTTATATGGCAATCGCTAATGTAAATCTCTGACACAATTTCTTCGTTTGCTTCTCCATATCTTAATGTTGACTTTTTCAAATAAAATTATAAAATATTAAATTGTTTAAAATATTAAGTGAACTTCGAGGATTACATTCAAGCGTGCATCCTTATCGGTCTTCAATTATTTTTTTTAACTTTTTTATTTAGTTTTTTTTATGAAATTTATACAATTTTTTTTATTTTTGCTCAATATTTCTGCCAAAAAAGTGTTGTTTTAGTATGCATATTTAAGGTGATAAGAAAGGCTTAATATTTTTATTCAATTAAGCAACAAATTTCGATAGTCACAACTTTTACGATTATTATGCCCACGAAACTATTACGCAAAACGTTACCAAACCAACTATTAAACTCACATCCCAGGAGTTGGAAATGTACGTTCATGTCAGCAATTTGTTTACATTTAGCGTGACGTAATCGCTCATCAGCGTGACGTAATGTTTCAGTGTATCCGCCTCCGGTGACGCTGCGACGTCTGACGGATGGAAGCGCAACTACTCCTCAGCTGCCGGCGTAGCCGCCACCGCAGCGATCGTCATACCAAATAATAGATTAAGCCACTTTGTACTTACTTGTAAATAAATACATGTACACCAAAATTTGATTATTTAAATAATCTTCCATTATGTCTTTTAAACATCAGACATTTCTGAATCTAAGTTTTCAGGAAGATTTTGAACTTTGAGGGTGTTGCTAAAAGGTAGGGGTAAATTACACATTATAACTGTTGATGTAAATATTAAATAGCGAAATTTTCTTACAAAAGTTAAACGGATTTTCTTAAAAAAAATATCGTATTTCTAGGGTTCAGTTACTTTTTTTTAACTATACAACTACTGAAATCAGCGAGGTCATTCTCTATAATGCAGCAAGCACTAGAGCACCGTGGTTAATTTTTTTCGAGATCACAGTCAAATATACATGTGTACAATATTGTGCCCTAATAAATCATTACATGTCAACATGATTTTGTGTATCAAAGATAATTAGAAATATAATTATAAAATGTGTTAGTGCAACCTAATGTCCAACTATTTATTGTTCAACATCAAGGCCTATTCTATAAAATTTTTCATTGCCCAATAACTGAACACGGAGTACCAAATAATTAAAACTAAGTTATTTTCGCCTGCTTTCACTTTTTGTTTCTTGGTTTAAATACCGAAAATAGCAGATAGATAGGATCCTTTCTCTTAGACCCAGTATTGAGATCATACCATGAATAAAATAAAATGCCTCATGGTTGTTTTACGTCAGCAAAAGCCAGCAACACTCGACATGGACTCTCTGTGACGGAGACGGTTATCATGTGATCTTCAATCGCACGGAGCTCATCTGCGCTCGTCGTAGACATGTAGACCGGATGTGGAAGCGATATGTTTTGCGGACGCACACACATGTTCGCTGACGTCATCCCTGCATGAGGTGGAAACTTGAGACCGGAGACTGTGTGAGTCAAGTAGCAAGTCGTTGTGTGCTGTACGCTGTACTACTACCAATGATGAATCACTGAATTACTGCTGTAACTGACTCATTGATTTTGGTGTTCACAAAAAGTATTGGTTCTACATACAAAATGTTTTTGGTGAATATTGTTTAACTTTTTTATATCATTAGGGTGAGTCGATGAAACGGATATGTTTTAACATCAAGTACATGATTGTAAATTAATATTTTACTATAAGACTAGAAAATTTTTATCATATGGCGTCAAGTTAGCATTTTGTTTTTGGAATTTTTCATAGCAGTGGAAATATCTCTTCTCCGTCTGTTCACCATATTTAATTTGACAGTTTCCGACTTATTTTTTGGGGGCTGTATCAAATGCAGATTCTTACAAAAATGAAACGCCAAGAATAAAAGGAGCAAATTGAAGAAGAATCCCAAAAGTGAATAGCTGAAAGTGTCAGCTGAGTGACGTCTTTTTTTCGGACTCTGATCCATGATCTTTAATACCATCTGCAACGAAATAATGTTCAAATCCAATCGAATTCTCTTCTTAGACCTCTTTTGTTCTGTGTATATTTTCCTGAATGGCAATATCGTCAAATATCGTGCAGGGTCTGTCATGGGATATATCCACTTACTGTTACCAAACAAAAACACTACCTTAATTACGGTGTTTTATGGTAAAATATTAGTTTTCATTCTTGTACTTAAAATAATGTTTAAACTACCATGATTTGTTTGTAAATATGGTCTACGTTATTGGTGATTTTTCTAAATTAAGCTGTTTCATTGCTTCAACCTGTATACTATTTACTTTTCTGGAACTTTTGAATGAAACACGATAAGAATATTATTGTTACAACAAAAGTTTTATTTTTATTTGATAAAAATGTATCGTAGAAATATCACACATAGTTTCAACAATGAGAGCAACAATGAACAAATTATAAAAACAATACTAAAATATAGAAAATGTGAATGCTTGGAGAAAAAAAATCATTGCTAAACTGTAAATACGGTACACTAGAGACAGAAATGTCTTAATCTTTCGCTCACTCCTCATTGCTCACTAAGGAACAAACTCAATCAAACTAATGCATGATATTAAATTGCTTAGGCCTAATAATACTCTAATTTTACCTCAAAACTGGAATGATGCCTAAGCTAAAGACATTTTGTCCCAAGCAAAAAATGTAAAATAACTAATTAAAATTAATTTAGTCATTTCACTGTTGTTTTCATCTCCAAGATAAAACAGATAGGAACAACGCGTCCCTGGAGAAATATAAACAGGACGAACAGCAACAAGCAAATGAAGCCAACCAGAAGTAGGACTGCGACTTTGGTTCCATTAAAAGTTCCAAAAACGAGGGCGTCTTTTGTCTGCCCTCCCATTGAACGAATTTTATTTTACTTTTGTGTCATCACCGTAATGTTGAAAATGAAAAGACCCGCCCGGCGAGCCCGAGTCGGAATGAATTCTCAAATTTAAATGAAAACTTTGAAAAGCACCACTGCCAAGTCCCGGAAGACTATTATAAACTGAATCAAGTTTGAATTTAACTTTGCAAATTGAGTCGTTGTAAGTAAACCTTTATGTAGTCTATATTATCAATGGTTCGTGAATGTTATACTTACTTTACTCTGCGCATAGGTTATCTTTACATGCATATTGTGTAAAATCTTTAAGGTTGCTTATGTAAATTTATAATAATATTCCCCATTAACTTATAAATTAACCCACTTTCCATTTACTCTCCTTGAAATTGTTTTCCTTTCAGTATGTATAATATTAGGAGCGTAAGCATACACATTTAGCCGAAAATTTACTATGAATTTAAAACAGAATATAATTTGTTTTAATATGTTATTGATTTAATAAATTTTCAAATGAACTTTAGTCAAAATTGCAAATGATGCGACTTAATGCTTAAAAACAAACAAACAAACAAACTAGATGTCAATGCTATGTTGTAAGAAACGAGTTCTCTTCAATGAAATAGGAATATTGAATATTTTCTATGTTAACATTTTATTTTAATTAGCATTTTATTTCTATTTGAACATTATATTTTTTAACTATATTCTATTTGAATCCTATTTCAACAATAACTTTTAGCCTATAGCATTACAACTGTCGTTTATTACCACAAACCAACGGTAAATTATTTTTTTACTTTATCAATAAACTGTTATGAGTTGTTCTTTCCTTACGTTCTTCTTCAATAATATATGATGAGTAGTATAAATGATAGTTAATGGAAACGTATTTTCGATAGAAGTCTTTTAAAATGGTAGTTTCTTCCATCGTTATCTGGAAATCAAGTTTTTATATTGTACGCTCCCAAGGAAATAATGAGGAGGCAATAAAGCCCGCAAAGGTAATTTATTCTGAATGCTAAATAAACGACTCCGAGTTTGGCCATGTTCATTTTAACACCTGGATTACGACTTTGTGTAATCAATTAACTAGATAAAGCAGTGATTAAATAAAACGAATTGTTTTAGCGTCTTCTAACGATAAAGCTTAGTTCGTTGACTGGGATATTCCCATCAGAATGGCGGTAATATTTTCCTTATTCGGATGAATCTGTAGCCTTGATGTATTTACACACATTATGAAAACGATTCTATTTCCCCCTTGACATGTTTATTCAAGTTTAGATTTAATCTTTGATATGGCGCGGCGGGCTCTAATACGAATATTTATTGGCTAAAAAATACAAAGTCAACTATAAGGTTTATGAATCATATTCATCCTAAATATTTCTTAATCTAATTTTTATCTGTATTTATGTTCAAAATATTCCTTTTAAAAATTACTAATGTTTGGTTTGAATTGATATTTTATCACTATTTACCACAATTATTTAACAATGTTATTAATTTAAAGACAAAGAGTAAAACCAAGAATTTTTTAGTGAAGTTTAACAAACGCAGAAGTTTTAATTTAATATTTTAACCATCGGGGACAAGCAAAGTTACAGCCACACACTTTGAAAATTAAAGACATTATTTTACAAGACTAACTGTTGTTAAAGATATGTAAGTTTACATCAGGTATCAAAACAATAAATGCATAGAGATAAAAAATATTACAGAATGATGTAAACAGAACAGACAAGCGAATGAAGCCACCCGAAGTGGAGCCGCGACTTGGCTGTATTTAAAGTTTCAAAAACCAGGCCACCCATTGTCTGAGTTCGCATTGACTGGGTTTGATCCTACTTTTGTGCCGCGTGGTGTCTGCAATGAAAAGATTCGTCCTGGCGAACGCGATAGATATTGCTAGAGTTCGGCTGGGAATCTCCGTATTGTTGAAGGGGATAATAATTTTGTTTATTACACTAGAGGCGTTGGCGTCACTTCAGTTTTAAATTACTGTATCGAGATAATTAGTTAAGTTAATAATTTTATTAATGTCACTGGTTTAGTTAAATCTAAATTGTTTAATAAAAGAATATAAATATTTTTATTAAATTATAGTTAGTGCATAAGCAATAAACCATATTTATATGTAAAGAAGATAACATTCTAACATCGGCGCAACAAATCTAGAATAAATCTTAAACCGGGTGTAAAAGTTGGAAGTTTTTTATCACACTTATTTTTTCATAATTTGTTTAGTTTTTCATTGCCATTAGTTGTTATATCGTTTTTCCATATACGTTCCCAAAAATATTTATTCCTGCCAAGTCTATACAAGTAATGAAAATAACAAGCGATTACTTCCTATCGATATGACATATATTTTTGTATATCTACTGGTCAGCCCCTAAGAGTTAATTATATCCTTTTTCATACGTAGATTTGAAGATTTAGGAATATCTGTTTTTGGGCTCCCTTGTTCATTATACAGAAAACTACTTTGGATACTATTAATAGTCTAATATATAAAGCTGCAAATTAAATTAAAGCTCTAAGTAAATTAAATAAATTTATTTTATTTTATATTGAAATTAATGCACACAAATCGTTTTAAAATAGAAGGTTGTTGGCCTGTATTTAGAGCCATCAACACAAACAGTCCCCCAATCAAATCAACATCTCACATCTATTTAACTGTTTCCGGGCTGGCGAGTGTCAACTTGCTAGAAATACTGAGGCAATAAACAAACGGCCAGATCAGCTGATCAAGAATACAGTGGTGGTGAACAAACCTGTAAATCAGCTGTTCGCTGCTAGAAATGTCAGCTGTTACGTTGACAGAGAAGAGGAAACCACTTCAAAAATATTAGGGTCTATAATCCGTTTTTAAAACTTGATCCTTGTGTGAGGAGTTTATAATTTTATACCTTGCTAATAATGTATTGGTTGTAGCATGTTTCAGGTTTTTTATTTACTGTTGCATAATAGATTATTGTTTCACACCACAACATTTTTTTATCAGTTTCGTAATATTCTTTGTAACAGTTGTTTTGTAATCAGCAACTATAGAATTGCAATACTTTTTTGGTATTGCATATGTTTGGTTTGAAAATAATACAACTGACTTGGAGTTGCTGAAAATTATAGAAACGTTACTAAAGGATCTCTGCTATTGAAAATATCTGTCGTAAGTTTAAATTTTTATTTATAGTTTAATTGCGTCACTTCACTCTCCCTATCCCAATATTGTTAAGGAAAATCAAGATAGGTAAAAAAATATTTATAAAATTCACTTTATATCAGCATTTTACATTATTATACGTCTTAGATAGACTTATTTGTAAAAAACAGATAGACTTAGATAGACTTAAAATAATAAAACAGATCAACATCTGTTTTATTATTTTTTAAATCAGTATTAATTTTCATTTTCGGATTACTCGATCCAAAATATTGAGAAAGCAAGCATTCTTATAAGTTGACGTCTATTTTAGAAAAAAAAAACTATTAAACATAATATTATTGATTGTTAAAGGAAATGTCGTGATACATATTGATTGTGCAGATTACTATAATGCATTATATAAATTAGGGGGGGCAGATTGCCCCGGGCCTCAAGAGACAGGGGGCCTCATCTTCAAGCGTATTTTTTTTATCTATGGTATATAGCAAAATTTTACCTCTGCATAGGCTTTGTAGTAACACCATGTATTTTTTAAGACCTATAAAAATCTTCAAACCGTAACACAGTATAGTCTATGACCTGAGTCTTTACAAGCCTATCGGCCTGTATGAGTCTCCATGGTTTTAACCTCTGTGCCGATGAACAGACGCCGCGGCCGCGGCGCAGCGCCGCCTCGTGCTTTGCCGGTATTTGACAGCTACACCATTGCAAAAAATATATTTTGCAACCGATCCTTCACGGCCTCGACTAATATTGCCGTGTCTGCATTTGATGGTCCAAATATATAAAATAGGTGAGATAAATAAGATAAAAGTGTCTTTTAATAGACTAATGTCATAAATGAATTCGCCATAATGAATGCGAGAAAGAAACGTTTGCGAGTTGGTAGTTTTTGTGAACGGTACATAGTTTTGCTTAAGAACCAACACTGAATTATCTAATGGACTGTAAACTTGCCTAATTCTTTCAATTTTATAAATTAATTATAAAGCAAAAGCAACAGTTCAAAAGACGTTTAGTACAGTTGTAAACAAAATACTGTAAATTAATTAAAATTAATTGCATTTTAAAATTAATTTTAAAAATTTGCCATTTTAAAATTAATTGCATTTTAATAATTTTTCCTGTAAGCTTAGTCATTTAAAAATACTTAAGCTAGGCCTAAAACCACGTGGTAGCTTTCCAATAAGGACTCTCAAACCCAGCCAAAGTGTAAGTTTGAGCAAATATTTCATGTAGGCCTACTGTATACCTAAGTACATTTTTATTATATATATCTTAAAATAATACAAATAAAATATTTATGAATCACTCAAGAGAAGAAAGCAGATTTTGTGCATAAATACAAAATAAATTTCTAAAGAAACTTAAAAAAAAAATGTGAAGCCTATATATGGTTCGAACACAGACGGCGACGGGCATGCATTGACCGAGTGGGGGGGGGGGGGGATCACACCGGAACTCTGCCCCGGGCCGCAAAAATTCTCTCGGCGGCCCTGTAGAGACATACTTATGAGCGCCAAGCGATAAATAAAAAAATATTTAAACCATACATTAATAATCGTATTAAAAAAATCGTTTACCTAACTATTACCTAACTACTATACCTTGATTATTTAAAGTAACGCGTTTCGAAGCACATTTGTTCCACGAGACTACGCGATAGGCAGCCTCCGTTCAGCCGCAACGTTCCACTGATATGAGCTGAGATTAACGAGCTTTTCCGTCAATAAAATTATTCGCATTATCAAGCAAGGAGGGTGTGAGATACCACGCAATCACCCCCTCATCCCTCTCCCCCCTCTCTCTCACATCCCTTTCCCCACCCCTTTCTACTTCCCCATCCTTGGCGATAACGACTCAATGGGTTTCTATTAAAGGCGCAGGAGATAGTCTATTTTTTATATTCAAATTAATTCAGTTTTATTTGAAACAATCTGTTTTTTATTTTACTTAAAAAATTTACAATTCATTGCAGTGAGCTCACCCTATAACCTTTTTGTATGTCTTTAGTAACAACGAACTCTTCACCTGATTATAAAATGAGTCAGGTAAATACAACACCAATTTATCAAAACATATATATAATAGTGGTTTAACGGGGGAAATCCCCATACATGTCAAACTATTATATCAACAGCTAGTCTATAATTTACTCCCTTTCAACCTAGTTACGACCAACAATTATTTTAAATTCAATGTTTCCATGGTTACCAATTTTTGTTCGGAGTGAACTTTGGAGAAGGCGACACTAACTTCTCTTTCGCTCCGAATTTTCCCTCAATTTCTAAAAGTCAAAGTTTCCTAAGCCTAAAACTACTTTACTCGTATACATCTCTGCTTGAATTCCTTAGAACTCTCAGGAAACCTAACTACTTGGCTAGTAGGTAGAGACTTACCGTTGAACAGGAGTTCGCAGGGAACAAGAGTTCCACCAAGTTCCACCAAAAGGAGCTAGAGTTCCACAAGGAGCAAGAGTTCCACCGAGGTTCATCAAGGAGCGAGAGTTCCTAAAGGAGCAGAGTTCCACCAGTAGTTCCTCAAGGAGCGAGAGTTCCACGAAGCAGAGTTCCACCAGGCGTTCCACTAGTGGTTCTCGAAGATCGAAAAAAGAGCTTCTACCGAGCGTTCAGGAAGGGTCCAAGCTTTCTGAACACCTACCGTAAATAACTCCGTGGGCGACTGAATTTTCTCGCTGGTGGACGGTGATAGGTTTGCAGACAGAAAAGCTTTCATTGGAAGGTATTACAAAATTTACAAAACTCTTAAAATTTCTTTTACTCTGCAATACGTTTTAATGAATCTGAAAATAAATTTCATTGTTATGTTGCTGATATTATGTTTACAATTTATTAAATTGTGTTTTACAGATAAGTTAAAGGTTTTAAATGTTCAAATGAAAACATTGTTCAATGGAGGAAAATAAAAATAAAGGTGTTAAAATTAAAAAACAAAAGAGGCACTAATATACTAATATACGGCAACGAACCATTGAAATAATCATCACTTAAACAAGGTTGACTTAAAAAATTAGCATACTGATTTAAAAAAAATGATAATAACTGAAAATGTTAGGTCAATTATCGATTGCATTGGATAATTTTCTTTCCCTATCCAACCTATAAAACATACAAATATTTTGAAATTATATAAAGTAAAAACTTTGTTTACGTAAAATTATTTGTATTTTATTCTGCTTGAAAGAGAAGCTTTTCAGTGTAACTAAGGGAATAACGAATGACTCGTAGATGGAATATAAACCTCCGCCGATTGTACATCTTCTCTTGGTTATTTAAAGAAGAGGTTTGCCAAACGCTGATTTCCTCTGAGATATTGTAACACCCCAGAGTTACGGGTTAGTAAAATACGAGCATATACTTCACTGGTGCCAGAAATACGCGACGACACCGCACACGCTGGCGAACGTCAACTCGTGCTGGCAACTTGGATTCAACGCCTCCTGTGGAGAGGGGGGGGGGGTCTGAAGGGTTTCTTGTTTGGTTTGAGATTGTACTCAACTAAATTTGATTACAAACTATGTGGATTTGTACAGAAAAACATTTTTTTCAACCAAATCCATTTATTAGTATATTTCTTCATCGTAAGCATCTTCAAGCTCCGTCAATCCTAGATTTTACAAATCTTTTTTAACCTCACAAGAAATTACTTAATTTTAAAACTTTTCCAATAATGGAATAAATTGGTGAGATTGATTTTAGGAAACTTAAAACTTTTGTGTGCTGCGTTTAAGGCTTTATGCCTTGTCTGAACCCGTCAAAGTAGATATATTTCCTTAAAATTTCAAGATTTGTCTGCTTTCATATGAAAAATACTTTACTGAACTACTAATATTTTTATGGTTATTACTGAGAGCTGTAAGAAAAATCTTTGTTGGGTCAATCAAAGGCATAAGAATTTTATTTCAACTCCTCATGAATCGACCCCTACTTGAGATATTAAGATATGTTCAAAAATGTGTTGATCAAGGCAACGTATATTTTAAAAGTTTGATTCATGCAAATCTCTTCGTGTTGAAATTTAAGGAAGGGATAACATACTCTCAACCTGTATCCATCAAATAATTTAGTTATGCAATGCGAATACATTCTAATTAGTTTTCACATAAATAGCTATACCATAATAGAATCTTCCTTACTGATGAATCCCTAACCCGATAACAAAACTCACTCATTAATAGAATATTATTTTAATAAAACAAGTCCGAACACCGAGCGGGCGAAGACCACTTTTAACAATAGCTGAAAAGACCCCAGTTTCATTGAAATCCGAAAACTCGGCGCTTTAGCCATTAACGCTTCGTGGGGTTCATTTAGTTTATTTATTCATGCAATTATATTTGTCTCATTTTAGCTGATTCTATTGATATAAACGCCTTTTCCAACTTTCAATGGGCAAGTCTCATCATTAGCGGGTTGAGGAGTATTTCAATAATTTTATGTAAATCAGTTCATTATTTTATGGATGATTTTAGAGCAAAATGCTGTTTAATGTGGATTTTAATAATACAATATTTCATAGTCGATCATTTTCCTCATGGATTGTGTTTCATAATGACGCATGGTTTTGACAAGAACCATGAAGAACCAATGTGAACCATGTGTGAACCCTCAAGAACACTCTGTACCCATCAAACGTACCGTAATTTATATTCACCTTAAATGTAAAACATAACGCAAACAAATCTGTAGCTTTTAAATAAATGAAAATGTCATTAATTTCCTGACCATTAATGTCGAACAAACTATGTTTTACGCACTTATAATGAAACTGGTGTTTTTTTCATCCATACTATAATAGGTTAACTGCAGCAGTGTACGGTACGTCGTATTATCCATTGGTAGCTTTCCTGCCAGATGAAATTTTAACTATTCTTAAGGTGTCGTAAAAATATAAGTATGATTTTAGATTAGATTTATTTTCAGAAGTTTTAATATAATCTGATGTGATTTCAACAACAAACACAGAAACTTGTTAACTCATTTCAACTCAGAAACGTGCTGGAGCCAGATAAAGAGTCCCTTAGAGATTAAAACTTATATTAGAGTAGTCAAAATTCCATAAAAAGTTTGTGATATCTGTTTGTGGATTAAAATGTTGTTAAGTTATTCTACAGACTTTATATAACAAGTTTTAAAATCTTTAGTGTTTTTAAAAACTTCTTTAAAGTTATTAGTATTCTACCTCAACCTCCGAAAAGCTTTTACAAACAATTCTGTTTTTATAAACTAATGTTAGTATATTATTTTATAAAATTTAAAATACTTGAATTAATTTAGCTTTACATTGATCATAAAGTTTATTGAACCAAATGAAGCAATTCAATTAATTTTACGAATACGTTTTCAAGCTAAAATAAGAGGTATATTGAAAAACGAACTTCAAATTTCCTTGTCATCGACGGTAAAAGGTTGATTTAGTGAAACTTTCAACATGAAAAAAGTTACTTTGCTGAAAAACTATAAAATAGTCTGTTAGGAGGTTGAAACGGAATGGGAATATAGGCTAACATGTCTCCATAAGAACTACATTAAATAATATTTGCAAAGATTGACTTTTATTAAAAATAAAATTCTTTCAAAATGTATTTAAAATTTTATTTACAACATAGTCCTTTTCCTCATCTACCAAAACACGACGTAGAATATTTTCATAAACCTTGATAGGTAAGGCACAATCACGAATTATTACGATACCGTATATTACAAACCCAAAACAAGAAAGGGGTCGTCCATAAATTACGTCATCTGAAAATAGGGGGGGAGGGTCCAGATTGAAAATGACGGTAAGGTGATGTGCAAGGGGGGGGGGTCGGCTTTGATATGACGTCATTTTTAATATGATGTTTTATATAGACTTTTAACAGTAAAACAATGATCAATTATAACACAACTCAACTATTATAAAATAATTATCTATAAAATACATTGGACTATTTTAAGGCGTTGTTTTATAGTTTATTTTTCAATTGAGAAAGCCATTTTGATTTTATTTCTGAAGGTAAATTCAGATTTTATTGTTAATTTTATTTAGTCTATCATGTAGCGCGTAAAAAGCATTATTTTTACTTAAAAAGAAGGTTTGTTAAAAATGACGTCATTTTTCCGAGAGGGGGGGGGGTCAGACAAATTATGATGGTAGGATGATTTTAGGGAGGGGGGGTCCAGAAATGGCCAAAAAGCGATGACATAATTTATGGACGGCCCCAAATGCGTTAAATGTAAACCCGTTGGCATACGGTTCCCTTTGTTTATTACTTTTTCGTGTTCACCAGAAATTATTTATAGGCCTAACACGCTTGTTTGGTGATTACCTACCGGTTTACTAAATTATAATCCAACAATGTAGTAGCTTAAATTGTCTAAATGATTAAAATTACGTTGGAATTATCAGGTAGTAGTTCTATGCAGTAATTGTAGTCCCCAGTAAAAACTACCGGCAAGCCCTGCCTTGTTGTTAGACCAAAACATTTTTGGAACCAATTTGGACTGTGGACGCCGCAAAACGGTGCGTCGCTTATGAAAACCACAACCAGAGGTGGCGCCAGGGTTCCCCCCCCTTGCGGTTGACGACATTTGGGGTTCGTAAGATTTTGGTTAACGTAAAAATGGTCAATGTATGAAATTTAAACTTTAAATCATTTATTCAGAAAATGAGCAAGAAAAATTTTAGTTTTTAAGTCGGCAACACTGTTTTTTATCCAGCGAAGAATTGGTTTGGAGATATACAAAGCTAGTGCTTTTTACAAAGTCACTGATTGCATAATGAAGAAGAATTTTGAACAATATTTGATTCGTTAGGAGACGGTCTATTTTTAAGAAAAAGAACAATTAACCAAATTTTTATATAAAAAATAAAGAGGTTTTTTTTTACTTGAAATACAATAAAGAAAATAGACATTTGTTAAATAGATAATAGACAAATAGACATTGCTGAGTTTTCATAATGTTCTAGAAACTGACTAATTGAGGGGTGAATCTATCGAAACCACTATGTTCGAAACTCGTATTAACTTTTTCCTGTGGAGAAGTGAAAGGATATAATGTAAGAAAACTTTAATAAATGTATATAAACATCATGTATATATATGTCCTCACCTGCAGGACATCAAGGAGGAAGCTGCTTGCGGTACAGAGCAGGTTTCTGCGACGCGCCACTGGTTCCCCGTGGTTCGTATGGAACGTGGTGATCTGGGAAGCTGCTCGGGTCCCCACCATCAGGGACTTCGTCGATCGTCTCTCCACTACCTTCGATGACTCTGCGGCTGCCTCCGAGTGGATCCACAACCAGGAGCTGATCGCCCAAGACCCACCGAGAATGAAGCCCAACATCTTCGAGTGGCCCTCCATCTTTAACTCGGTAGCGTCTGCTACCAGGGCAATAGACCCTCCCTGTCCTTCAGCAAGGACTTCTCCAGTTGAAGCTGAATGAGAAGTGTTTGGCTTAGCCAATCACAGTCATACACACTAGGTGGACGAAGAACGATACCAAGTTTAGATACCTTAACCTTTGACATGTACACCGCCGTGAGTAGACTTCTCATAGCATAGGCGGTTTGAAACATATTGTCAATGCCTTAACTTACATTCGATACTTTAACCTTTCTACTCTAAAGATAATTTCCAACTACTTCCTGGAGTTAGCAGAACGTCGCATAAGTGTTCGTAGTTGTTATTTGATCATCTAATCTAGAACGGAATATTCTTACACTGTAAAAGGGAAAGGAGATATTTTCACTCTTGTTGAGTCATTTCACCACTCTTCTAAAGAGTTGAAATTGAGCCACTTTTTCAGAGTGAAAATTCACTACCCCAAAAGAGAAACTTTGACCACCTACCAAAAGAGTGGAATATTTTAATCCAAATTTGAGTGAAATGAATCCTGAAAGGAACGATTTTAATTTTAAAAGGAGTGAAATTAATTACTCAAAAGAGTGACTTTTCACTAAATGAAGGAGTGAAAATGAATCCTAAAAGAGGTGAGTTTAATTTTAAAAGGAGTGAAACTAATTACTCAAAAGAGTGACTTTTGAGTAATTAGTTTCACTTTTTTTTTTAGTTTCAATCTTTTTGAAATGAAGGGTTAATATTTTTTCCTACCACTGCATGGAAATAATCACATTGCCACAGCTGTAATCCTACGCAAAACAGTTCATTTCCGTTTTCCGGTCCTTTTCCGCTCTAGAGCGGTAATGGAACATTGGCGCACGCTAAATCAAGGTTATTTTAAATCTAAAATAGGTTAGAACGGTAAAGAAGGTGACGTCACAACACAGACTAGTTTCTATTGGTCAGAAACCACATGACAATCACCATAATTATTACAAATTAATTGTAGTTGCTTTGCTCTGAATCAGCTGATTTCACGGTCAGTATTTTGATCTAATACTAACTTCCGGTTACACATCTATGCAAGTGATGACGATTTATTACAGTTATTAAGTTAATGAAAGTTAATGAAGTTAAATTTAAAGTTGATATAATTGTGTACGTTTATTAAATACATTTAATCGGTTGTAATTATGGTGGTAGGAAAAATATTGTGTGTATTACGAGCACAAATAGTCATTGCCGCTCTCGAAATGTTTGGCCGCACTCAGCTGACGCTTCGTGCGGCCAACTACATTCTCGAGCGGCAATGACGTTATTTGCGCTCTTAATACACAAATAGCTATTCCCATGAAATCGTTTTATCGTTCTTAAAAGAATGAAATTCATTCCATGAAATATTGATTTTGATATAATTAAAAGGTGATTTTAGTAAATTTCCCTGAAAGATAATAGGCGCACACTATGGTCTTTGCGATCCTATGGTCTTTCATGGTAAGATCTAAAACTTATACTAAGATTCTGTTGTTCTGGAGAGTTGTTGTTCTTCCCCTCTTTCTTCAGCAGACGAGGTTATGTTCAAACTATTTGTTTCTTCTTGTTAGCTGGTAATACAAGCTGGCTAGGAATGGTTACCATGTACCCATAAGCCATACTCTTCTTCTGTTGCAAGAGTTACTTGATTCTTATTTTAATAGGCTTAGTTGTGACGGTAGAAATGAAAAATTTAAGTAAACGAAACATAACAACATTAAATCTATCTATATATTAATAGGCAAGCATGTTTCATTTCCTCCTTTTTTCTCAGCTCATGTGCATCGTAGGAGAAATCCGCGCATACCGTTAGAAAGGTATAGTCCTGTAGATGAGCAGAATCACATTCTAATTCACATCGGACACCAGGGCTACACCCCTCAGGCTTTCAAAGTTCCAATGTTAATCTTATGGAGATAGGAGAATTGATTGAATCATTAGACATCTGTTGTAAAAACAACTGCTAGAAAACAGGAAGAACAGATGTTTCAGTTATAAAATGTTTTTAAACTTCTTGGGTCCAGATCAACTGAAATTTTGATCGAATTTCGATCAGGAGGTGATCTCTAGTACTTATTTAATACGCTAAGGGTTTTTTTTGTCTTGAGAACTCCTCCTACAATTTTCAACCGATTTTCAAGTTTTTGGTGTCATTGGATAGGGCTTGGTCTGTAGTTGTTTCCGCCAAAAATTGAAGAGAATCGGACTGAAAATAAAGGCGCTATCCACCATTGAAATCTCAAAGTTTCCCATTTAAATAACATTGGGATTGAATAAAACATTTTAAACATATGTTAATAATCAGCTGTAAGAACGAGTAGTTTTGGTGATTAAAAAGATTCACAATATTGGATTGGTCGGATGTCATTGATTTAGAGCTAAAAGTTACTTTTGTATTGAATTAAAATAAATTGCTCTATTTCGAGCAACACGTATTCTAGTAGAAGAAAATGGGCGACTCCAAAATGGCGACTCCACCACTTCACTCGTTGCGTCACGTGACGCTTAGTTCACTCATTTAAAGTCAATAGTTCACTCTTTTAAAGAATAAAAAAAGCCGTTGCTCCATTTTCGATGAATTTAACGTCTTTTAATGAAAGTATATTTCATCCTTCACAAAATATCTTTTTTTCTACACTCATTTTGAGTAAAATTTTCACTCTTTAAGAAGTTTTTTTTAATTCTTTCCCTTAAAGAACGACCTATTTCACTCTTTGGATTTTTGCGTGTATATTTGGATTAAAATTTGATTTTCAGTAATATATTAGGCAGATAGAAACTTTAGGCTTTACTTTTACCAAAACGAAAATAAAAGTGTGAAAGTAGTGGTGGTTTGATGACTATTTTATTAGAGCTGTGGGCTTTATAGCCCCCTATAACTGACGCCTCGGAGTTGTCGGTTTAATCGCCATGAACTATCTCATCCGTTAGTTAGTTTTAATTGTTTCCTTCATTAGCTGCTGTTAAAGCCACTGACGCATACAAAATTTAAAAAATTCCGTTAAAAGCACATTTTTAGTTTTAAATATAAAAGATTTAATTGCATCCCTGACTTTTACTCCTTGGTTTCTATGCTAATCAATGCTTAGCAGCTGAATGCTGAATGATTGGTCGTGCTGGAAATATTTATGCTAACGACAGGACATTATTAACCTTTGGTATTTTTTGAAAGAGGATAAAGTGCATAATGTTACAAAACCATCCACATCCATTTTGTTTTATTACACAAATTTTTAATCACATTTAATTTTAAAATGTATCAAAAAAAGCTAATGAGATGGAACATTAAAGGTATAAATTGTCTCAGGTGTAGGAGATGATAAACGTTCTTGAGGAAAACTTGGGAAGGATAAAAATGTAAGGTAAACATGTTAAAGGTGGCGCACAGGTGCAGTTAGTGATGTGAGTGATGGGGAAGGGGATTGATAAGAAGGGGAAGAATGTGGTGAGATATTGTTCTGACTGCAGTGATAACAGAGTGAGTGATATTACAGAACCTTATGTGAACCAATGATCACATGCGTGATGGTTGAGGTAGGCTTTGTAAATGCTAAAGGTTATTTTATGATCAGAAATAAAATTTAAATTTGAAATCAATATAAGTATGCATCGGGTGATTTAAGTCAATGACTATGTTTTAGAAATTTGTTCAATGTAACCCTGACAGTGCATAAAACATTTTGCAACACGTTCATTTACATGTTATAGTGTTATAAAAAAACGTATATACTGTATATCAATTAAATTTCATTAATTTCAAATATTTTTGATACAATAATGTGAAAGGTTATCTTAGATAATAACTCATGACTCGGAAATTAATATTTAACAGGTAACTTATTAGAACACATACAAATTAATTTAAAATAAGACCTATGAAATATATCTTGATACGCAACATAAATGTATCAAAGTAGGTTCTGGTGGTTCTAAGTAATGATAGCACAAAAGTTATGTTGAATGCAAAAATATTGTAGTTTTTACTGCTAGCTTTTCAGTCGATTAGTTTTCAAAACAGTCAGAGGTAATTTCACTTTATCACTCCGTATGGTAACTGATATGTGAAATATTTAGTTTATGACAAGCAACTGGAATTTGGGTAACATACTGTACCAGGATTGTATTTAAACTATAGTACATTTAAGAAAGATAGACAGGCATGGCATGTTTTTATTGAGATGTGTAGAGCATTAGAGACATACACCAAGAAGTATACTAAAAATTGCCAATATACTTTAGTATACTTAACATTCACTTCATTTTGAAGCAAATCGAAGCACTTAATAGCATCTACATGAATTAAACGAATGCAAATCAACAAAATGTGACAATCCCTTCCCCGCAGGTGGTTGGTTGTAACGCGATTTCCCACGTCGGTGTTCAGCGGCTGGGGCACCAATTAAGCGTGAATTCACGACCCAAGTCACCCGGCGATGAACCGTGGACGAGAGGACGGTTCACCGCCGAGACACAAAGCGTGAGCGGTTGACATTTCCAGACCGGGGACATCACAGTTTACTCACCGGGGCGACGGCTGAATTGATTACACTGGGGTCAGTTGCCGACAACTTTGTATCTTGTTCATGCTTATGTGAGGCTGGGGTTATCTGTCAATAATTGACATATTTTTTAAAAATATGTTTCACTTTTATCATAGAATTTTACGTGTAAAACTTTGCTTGTTAGATGTAACAATAAATTATTCATTATTTTATAACTTTAAGAAACATGGTTTGATAGTAGCGTTCGCTGTCATCTTTGTAGGATGAACATATAACAGTATTCTGAACTACAGTTACCAAAACGCCTTGATAATTTTGAATCAATTTTTTATCTCTGACCAATTTTTTATCCATGAATGGTTTCATGGATGACTTTCAAATTTTGAAGTGCATCCTCGTGTGATTGAACTTAGGAATTACGATTGAGTGACGTAATAATGTTTAATCATAAAACATTTAGGCACAAAAAAAATCAAATCAATATTTGCAAATATTGCACCGTGAGTTTCAAACCCAGATATTAGCCTAAATAACACAAATAAGCGATGTTTGAGGATTTCAGACAATAAGGTATTCTAACCTCTTGTATCAACACAAATAGTTCACTGTTGACGGCTTAAGGTTTTATGCCATCAACGTCAAGGCTGATTAAAAATCCAATTACCCTCAGTACTATAAATATCAAGAGATATGCCCAGTAGCTAAATATGTAAGCTTAAAATCGACATTCTCAAAAACAGTCTAGAAGGAGTGCTTAACGGCTTAATACAGCGAGATACAATCTTAAGCTGACAGGCTCCTCGCTCGGGTTACATTACTGATAGTGCGCAGACACGTCAAGCTTAAGTCACTCTTATCACTTATTGCTGAGTGTCGCTCTCTCAGTGAGTTTATATTGTGAATTTTATTTGAATCATGATGTATTTATATAGACAATCAGCTAAGATTCCAGTCATATGGAGAAGGAGTCTAAGACATATTTTATTGTAGGCCCACCAAAACTTAAACTAGTCAAACTTTTTATTGATTTCGATGTTTTATGGTAGAAACTTGTGAATATTTATATACTCAACGACCATTGTTTCTTGAGTAAAATTAACGAAATCAGCTAATTGAACTTAGGAGCTTTGATTTTTTTACTGTGTTCCTAATTCAATGGGGTTTGTCCCCTGGTTTGATTCCAACTTAAAAATCTTTGGTTGTAATTTACTGGCAATTTAATCTAAAAGAATTTTTCTAGCAAATTGACATGAACAATTGCAATTGTTGTGTTGTTGTTGTTGTTGCAATTGTTGTTTGTTGTTGTTTTTTTTACTCACTGAACCAAACCTCTCATGGTGTTATTTTGGCAATTAAATGTAAATGAAATACACTCCCAACTATACTGTTACATGAACTCTCAATATGCTCAATGCTGTTAAATAACCTTCTCAATCATCCAAATAACATACAACCGCTTCCTACAACTCATAAAATCCCAAAGAATCCCCAATTCAAAAACAAAATTGTAATTATCAACACTCGACTACGCTAAAATCTCTTCCCATAATTCAAATTTTTCACGCTTTTTATTTTTCATCAATCAACAAATTAACAGCACTTAACGTTCCCTTCGTGAGATATGGAAGGAAGTCATCCCATCCCCAGACTTGACTCTTCCCTCGATTTGATCCCTAATCAATCAGCAAGGGGCTGAAGCATGACGTCATCGCCAATGAGGGCGTGAGTCGACTGATAAGTCCTCTGATAGCCGAGGCCGTTTCCTTCCGGTGTCTAACCACTGAATCACTGTCTCCGTCTTGCCAATGTTTATATAGTAACCCTAACTAATCTTTTTGTGATTTGAAAAGTAAATAGTCGTGGTGGTGCTATATGTGTTTCTGGGGCGGTCTTTTCAGTTCTCTATTGTCCCTATTTATTTGGTTTTCTATGCATTGCTTAGAACGAGCAAAAAAATATTTCGGAAATTGATACTATTAAATCAATTTGACTTAGGCCTAAAGATTCAAACTTTTTAAGCAAATTTTTTCTTCTTGATGTTTTAGAACATCAAATTAGAAGAAATGTAGATTTTTTTACATAGTAGGTGCCCTACGTGGCCTTCTTTTGGCAGTTTTGCAAGCTGAGTATAGCTACCACCATAAAGAAACGAATATCAATTTTTGTTTTGTCAAGTTTAACAACAAATAGATCCTGCGATACAGTACTACAAAATCCAAGCTAGAGAGATAGGCGGTTTGAGTGGAGATTTGTTTCTCGTAATCTGAAATTGCTGGATGTAACCGAGTTTATGGTACGCTTTGAGTTTGTAGAGCAGAAAATCAATATACAGTAATTCTTCAGCCTAATCTTATTCGTCACTGTTGTTTCTTATCGAAAATCCGCCGCCAAAAGGCTATTAATGTTTGAAATAACTGCCAGTCTTGGGTGGGTTTAATTTAACACGTTTTACGGGAGGTGAAACCCATTTCTTACTAATTATATTTTACGATTTCGGAAAAAATCACTATGAAATGAGTTGTAAAATTTTTACAAACCGCTTGACTTAAACCCTACACAACATTGAATTCGGAAACACCAAGATTTTTTAGTATTGTAATTAGTAAATAGGGTTGCGAAATAGTTTGACCTCGTATCTTGAGTAAGTGTTATTTCTAACAGCCTTGCACAAATCTGACATTTTACTGATTGTATTGCATTTATTGAGAATATGGTAACGACCGTTACGGTTTTGCATGTATGAACGGTATTACGGTACCTATTTATGAATAAGGTGTAGACATAGTAAATGACATAACAAATTTGTATCATTGATTAACCAGGGAAAGAAATTTCATCGTTTATTGTCATACTTTATGCGTTTTATTGGAAAATCAGAAGTGCTCATCACAATTCATTGTTCCAACGTTCTTCCTGCGTTGTGAAAAGCGTAATAAGGTAATATAAGGTATTAATAAAGTAATATAAGGCAAACGTACAATTTACAAACTTTCTGATCAATTCCAAATTAATTTCAAGTAATATAACACAAAATCTCACTGTTAATCGACTTTGAAGGGTGCAAAAATATTACTGCCTACATTAATAACGCTTCTCCATTAAGACCTGAAATTGGAGCGCAAAGAAATGTAGAATAATTTATTAAGAGCGAAAAAAGCCGACTCATTTGATAAATGTCTTTCTGGTTTTTATCGTCAAGTTTTAATTAACTGTCGCTCAATTTAATTACTGCTCATAAAATCCGAGAAATGCCTTGCAAGCAGCACGATCTCGCGGAGCAGAGCGGGGTTAATAAAGCTGCTATTGCTTTCCGACGTTTAATATGTCATTACGTGCTTTAATGGGCCCTTCTTAAAACGGAGTAACACTTTATGACGATTTCGCTTTTAATTACTTCATTGTTTTTATGTTTCATTACAAAAAAATCTAACTTTGGTGGGATCTCTAAATGATGAGAGTTAGCAAAAGTTAGCTTTTCAAAAAATTATTAAATTATTTTAAAATACCTCAAAAGCAGTTATGATTTGTGCAATATAAAATGTTTCATAATTCGAGAAGTAATGGAAAACTTCAGTTTTTGTTGTGTATAGGCTACATCATCGTATAGTAATTCCAAAACGTTAAAGCCCAAATTTTAGGTATCCGTCTTGTGTTTTAAAAAATCTCCATCGCAGGTCTTTCTGAAATAATAAGGAAGGTGACTGTCTATGACTGTACCAGAACTACGTGTACAGTCAGGTAAATAATAAATGTCACATTAGTTTTCTAATGGACGTGGAATTACTAAATGATTCCTCCGCCCCGCCGTCCTAGCGCATCTGTCTCCGTTCCTTGTCACTAGACCTCCTCTATTTTTTGTGAACTCACATCCTGTTTCGGCTGTTTGACTGTAATGTTGGCTCTTTTGAAATGAACTGTTATGACAAAGTAATTGTCCTTTCAAGATGGTTTGTCTTCTAACTGCTTTAAATTATTTGTTACCATTTGTGTGTGTCATTTCATTTCCAGTTTCATGTTTTTTAAAATAGCGATATATTTAGGAGGTGATTTAATCACTTAAAGAGCCAAAAACCTCCACGTTATCTCCTTGGGAGTAGAACTTGAGACCTTATGGAATTGAGTCTACAATAATAATTAATACGCCAACGAGAATAGAACTTTTATATATTTCAAAAGCCAAACAATTACTTAAAATCGAAGCAATATTTTGTTTTGACTTAAAATATAACTATTTGTAATGCCTCTCTAAAACAATTTATTTTGTGACTATTCTAAAAACCAAGACATAAGAACAAAGTTTAGTATCATTTTCTTATGAGGTGCATGAGCTTTTACTCTATAGCAAGTTATAAAACCATGAATGCAATATACAGCAAATTTCTAAAAGATTGTTAAAACAAATTAAATAAAAACATGTTTTTGCAATCAGAAAAACTATTAACCGACGACCATGCAAATTCTAAAAACTAAACCGTCTTCTACACAAGCTTTAAACCAAAAGTACACACTCGTTTTTCCATATAAAGTTGCTCTCAGGATAAGAACCCGTTGTATACAGCATCAAAGTGGGGTTTCGCGACACAAAAGCACATTGAATGTTATCGTTAATGGTTTGCGAGAATGGTGGGGAGGGGTGCAAAACGGAATGGGGGAGGAACAAATGCAATGTATAAGGGGCCCTTATCTGACACTATAAAGAATGGTGCTGCCTGGTTGATTAAATTAGTTCAAATAAATGATAAAGACTGTAAAAGGGAATATGAGTTTTTGTTGTTTAAAAGAACTACTGTCTTATCTATACCACATACAATTTAACGTAAGATCTTAAAGTGTTTTGAAACTTTACTATTCCAATAGATCTACATTCTCCTACATTCATTTTCATATGGTAAATAATTCTGATAAATAATAATATTCTGAGGAGATTTTGATAGAATATTTCGTCAATATTCGTAAATAATACCTGCAATATCTTGAATTGTAATCCTGTAAAACCCAAGGAAAATAACTAAGGAGAACACATTGCACGAAACAAATATTGGGTTTTAATTACATGGTTATCGTTGAAACAAAATAAATAAAATAGTCTACACTCAACTAGTCTGAGCTTTGAATGGTTGTCTTAGTTCATAATATTATTATTATTTTAGAAACAGAAGACATGGCCATTTTCTTATACCTTTGAGTACATAAATAGATCACAATTCCAAGCGAAAGAAGTAGATAATTTACTAAAGTTATATCTACTCATCTTTACTACTTTTATATCATAAATAGCTTCTCATCTCAAAACCAAATTCACCCTAATTTCAACACTTCTATTTACCCTAAATTGGCAAAATTTTTAAAGCGGAAAAGCTCCTTTGATCAAGCACGATTCCCCTGGTAATTTTTCGGTTCTTTTAACTAGAAAGGGATTGCCGATAGCATCTTATTGGCCGACTTGCGAGGGGAAGACACCCGGTGCCCCGGGCGAACAGAGTTTCTGATCCAATCAATTAACAGAGGGGAAGATACGTGACGTCATCAGAGGGCTGCGTGGATGGGATGGAGATAAGGTGAACGCCGAGAGTGAAGGGGGAGATTTTTTTCTTATTAGGGTAATGAGAAATAAATTATCATTTAGTAAGGGTTTTGATGGATTTTAACAAATTTTGGTAGGATGTTTAGCTTGTCCTTCTCTTTATTTTCAAGCATTTTTGCAATTTTTGAGGTTTAGAGCCTATTTTGTATTTTTAGGTGCATAATATTAGTGTGATGCAATAATTTTACGAATGTAACTGGATTTTCTAGAAAAAAGTATTGATATATGTATACAAATCATGAGTGGAGGTTAAATCTTTGAATATTGCATCCCTGAAAGAAGTAGCCCATCTCTTTAACAAATGTTTAAGTTCATGGGGGTCAAATTTACTAAAAAATTAATTTCATAAAATCGAAAAATATAAGTTATCTTTTAAAACTTTCTATCGATATCCATTGTGAGAAATACTTTCTAAAGAACATGTACACATTGTACACCTTGAAACGTGTTCTAAGGTTTTGTGTTTAACATGTTGGGGGAGTCCACAAACATCATTTGGTTTCTATATGACTGGGACGGTGGCGACGTCCTGTAATCCAGCTACTTGGAGGTCACGAATTGTGGATAGTTATGAGCGATGGCTTGTGGATGCGATATTCCCTGGTGGGGATTAACGTCCGCACTAGTGAATACTAGTTCATCCATAAGTATCATCCTCATAATTAGACCAATTCGTATATGGGAGGTTGAAATTGTGGTTCGGATCCCACGTTAAACTGTAGGTCCCTAGATACCATTGGCTGTTGGGCTATGAATTAACAGTCCTGTCTAAGGAGAATGTCGGCCTTAGTCAGTAACAAGACTACAAGATCGCGCCACAATCATCCTACACTCATCCTTCATTCATACTTGGCTTTAAACTACCTATTGAGTTAGGTCGCCATTTCAATAAAGGTATTAAAGGTAAGGTATCATAAAGACAGCGCAAACTTAGACAAAGACATGTCCTAAGCGAATTTAGCGAGGAAATACGTGAACCACGATTTGTAGAAAATGGTAGGTCAATTGAAATCATTCAATAAGATACTTGTTCCGGCAATACAGTATCTTATGGGTGGAAATCGGAAATGAACTTGAGGCATATTTGAGAAGGGCATCACCCACTACTTCTTGAATATGACTGCTGTGCATTTGAAGAAAGCCATATATGCACCCCTAACTTAGTAGCATTTATGTTTTGTTGTGCCTTCCAAAAAAAGTTAACATTCATCCAGTTCTTGTAATTGTTCCCAAGTTATCAGATGTAGGATTTGCAATTAGCATAACCCCGAGAAAGTTTTACCATTTAATTGTCTATCAATTTAATCCGTATCACATCAGTGTGCTAAACTTGAATTGCACATACAACCCACTGCAACCACTCAAGACACACAGTAACTGTTATCCAAATAATCGCAACCGAATACATAAATGTACCTGTTTTTCTTGCAACGGTTACCACAAAGTAATCTCCAGACCATCTCCAGCTCCAGACGTAACACCAGACAGCCGTCTACCGGCATGTTCCGGAACGAATCCGGAATTACAGAGTCTAATGCGAGCTCAGCCGGTCCCATCCTACTTTGACAGTCCATTTCGCTTATCGACAATTTTAAGTAACATGAGCCTCCTACGTCCCGTGTCAACTCCACTGATCTCGGTTCATCCTGCTCGGCTTATCGGTGGGAATGGGAGCACTGCGCTCTAAGTGCAGCTGAGAGGTCTTAAGTTGGAGGTTTCGAAGGTGTCGGAAGAATGCTCATAATTTAATGTTAAGAAATTAATGTGAGAAGACCTTGATCCATGATTTTCTTCTTCTTTCGTGCAATTTATCATACAGAATTATTCTGGTGATCGACGCAGCTCTAAATATAACATGTAGCATGACTTTTATATGTCACCTCAAATTTTCTTTCAATGGTTAGATTCTCTTTGATGTCTTAACGTTTGCCAATGGTTTTAATTATAAAGTTTATATTCCTAAACCATACGAGGATTCCCGTTGGCATGTTACATCCTTGATTTCAGTAAAATGGCTACACTTGTTATTTTTATGCAACAAATTGGCAAATAGAGCTACACTTTAATATCGAGAAAAAAATGTATCAAGATAAAAGATAAATTATGTGGTATTTCTTGATTTTATTCCCATTACTTCTTTCATCATCTAACCATTATAATCTTTCATTCAAGTAAAGCAAGTATTGATGTGACGTTTAAAGGTTTGTTTAAAACCAAATCTGTTTTCGTATTGAGATTCTTAACATATTTTATAGCATAGGGGACAGTGCTTTTACCAGAAGACGGGTCAAATTTTAGATTTAGGGTTGTCAT
The DNA here is from genome assembly GCA_030545055.2 of Neoaliturus tenellus. Classification (NCBI taxonomy): domain Eukaryota; kingdom Metazoa; phylum Arthropoda; class Insecta; order Hemiptera; family Cicadellidae; genus Neoaliturus; species Neoaliturus tenellus. Next base: position 41,962,280 of record CM061537.1, read on the forward strand.
GAAACTTTGTCTACAAATAGCTTGAGCAATGGCAAAATAAAACATATTTCTCGCAACTGTCTTTATCACGTTCTTAGTTTATTTCTACCTGATCACTGGACAAATTTCCATTTTATCTCTTGGAGACATGAAATTTCAGACTTTTACACTTAATAAATGTATTTCCTTGAATCGGTTATGCGTCTTTGATTCCGTCGGGTTTCCCTGTTTATTTATATAAAACCACCTCCTCAGTTCAACCAACGGAATACACTTCGTAGTAGCCGAGTAAACAAGGTCAAGAGACCTGATGGTGACCAATGGGCAAGATTTGTAAACCTATAGAAACTTAAGTTTTGATGTAACCGCCATCATCGATTAATGAAATGTTTTATAAGTGGCTTACTGCCTAAAGACCACAAAAAAAAAATGTAGATTCTACTCCTTCCCAATAACTATGATGAATTCTTAGTCTTTTTCACCTAAGACCTTAACCAATTTCCACCCCTGATGACCAAATCTTCTTCTTGACTTTGAATATTCCACAAATCACCAGACTGATATTCTCTCCCCTCCTCGTTGCCACCGGCGCGGCGCGGCGGTATGCGCGTCGCGCCTGACTGGACCATGTCACGCTGTACGACTGCGCACTGCGTGATCTGCGGTAATGCGCTTCTAACACCTGCCAACGCCCGGGCATGCGCACTGCCCGTCCAAATGACCATATAACCACACTAACCGCTCCTTTGTCCTTCACCTTCACACAGCCAAATGTTTTCTCTCGTTTGCCGCTTGAAATATTCTAGCGAGCATTTCTGAATAGTCCGCTGCTGTGAATTTGAGTGAGAAATAATGGTTTGAATATGTTTTAAGTTTGCATCTTTTATTCTGCTTTTGTTTGTTTTGTATGGTAGGTAGTACCAGAGAACTGAGTAACTGAGTAGTTGCTTCGTATGCATATATGGGGTAACGTACTCTAAAAAAAACGGAGCTTAAAACGATGGTCCCTTTTTTAGACCAGGCTAATTCGCTCCGCTCACTCGCCAGATGAAAGGTTGGATACCCTAAAGTAAATTAGTTGAACCACAGGTTGAAATAAAACATAACGTAGTCTATTTTTATTCCACAGTTATTATCTAATTGTGGTTAAAATTCAGTAGCTACACAAATTTCTAAGGACAATATGAGTAGGATAAGGATAACACGGACACTTTTAAGGATTGTAGAACGGAAACTAGTTATTCCCAGCCTTGTGAAAAGCCCCAATAAATTCCTCGATTAAAAATGGCCAAAGCGGCTTAAAACCCATTTAAAAAATCCCAAAGCGGAAAAAATTGCTCTTAAAGTCTTTGAAGTTTTGAATATAAGATAAAATTTACAATTACATGAGTAGAACGTTCTAGACGAATGGGTTAAGCCACTGCAGTTTCGTTGAGCGGTACTAATAACTAATGGCAGAACGATGATTTTTAAACCTATCCATTAATTCTTTAGTTACAAATTCCCTCACCGTAAATATTTGATACATGGTCTTCCTTACAGAAAGATTTCTCCTTTAATTTGACTCAAAACAATTAATGATCGAAATAACTCGTCGAGGTATTATTTACAACCTATAATTATCAACCGGCATGATTACTATAAAATTTACAAACTAATGTAGTGCTATAAATTTAAACGGCATTTTTCATGTTGAATTGTACTTAAGTTGCAATTAAGTCCTTTGTAGCAAGAGCAGGATAATGCTTCCAGACATAGATAGATATTAATTTCATCTAGTAAGAAATAATCAACAATGTAGAAATTGCTTATAGATTAATTAAATATATAAGAAAGCTCATTGTAAACCGTTGCTGGAAAAATAACTAGTTATTTATGACTATGACCACATTTCCTCTTAAATATAGGTTTACACCCATCGACAAACGTTTTCTCCCATAAAAATTCAATCCGAACAAAACAGGGAGTTCCCAGTCCAGGCACAACCGGGGAAAATTGTTACCGCTTGTTCCGACCATTGGCGAGCGCGAGCGCACAGATTATTTGCATATAGAAATTATTATATTACAAAGCAATTACTGTAATTGGCCAGGTAATTATTGGCTTCCGTCGTCTAAGGGCGAGCCGACGAGACTTCTTCCATTACAATAATTACGCCAGTTATTTGTTCAGGAGTCTCCGACTAAATTGAATTATTCGACGTATTCGATAAGAGTTTTAATTTACCACTTTGCTTCCTTTGTTTTTTAAATGACGAATTAAACAAACCCCTTTTCAAAGTAGTTATTCAAACATCGCCTCGAGCGTTTATTTCCGTTTGGTGATTAAAAGCCAATTTACCTCGTTAATTGGGGGGCCTATTAATTATTTATGATTATAAAATTGAAGCACGAACTGTTATGAACATGCATGTTTGGTAATAAACATTGCTTCGTACAATTACGCGGAATTCGTGTAGAGATAATGAGCGATATTTATGTGCCTTCTCATTAGGGCGTTTGCGAATTTCGTTCCGCGGGTTTCGTACGAGACATAATGCCGGGGAACGAACGGCTTGGCGGAGGAATTCGTGGGACATTCTAGCTTGATTGAGATCAACTGAGTGTGGAAGGTAATCACGTGTGAGATTTTCGTAGGTCTATTAATTTGGAAGAATCATTAAATTCCTCGATATAACAATACAATATGTGAGATTGAGCACATCGTGATCGTCAGCCTTGTGTTTATTATGTTTGGTAAAATTGCAAAAAGGTCATATTATGAGATAATTTCATGAATTAATAAACAGTAATTACAAAATTTTTGGCAATACATTAAACAAATCAATAAATAACTGTCAAAACAATAAATAATTAACTAAACCTTCGTTACAAATAAATTGGTAAGGCTGTCAAAAGTTCAATCATTAGTATTTGACAGGACTCAATGTATTGCAAGAGATAATTTTTGGATATTTTCTTTGAGTTTACACCACAGAATTGGTTCTTAGACGCTACACAATTGACCTACCCTTATAATCTATTTACACAGGTATTTATTAATTAAGGTTTTTACTTCCTTATTTGTGCATAGACATCCGCAATTGGCCTGTTATTAATGAGAAAGAAGATGACTGTCAATTTTAACTTTAAGTTTTAAATCTATTTTGGTTCTTGTATGTAAATTTTTACATATTAACGTAGCCCATTGAACATGTGTGACTAAACATAGCATTGTTATAGAGCACATCGGCTTACAGTGAAGAGTGGTGGAAAGGAGTTAAATCGTAAATGCATTTGACAGCGCGAAATTTAACTCTTAGAAAGCACTTTTCAATGTCGCTGTGAAAGAATAAAGCATCATAATGATAGTGAATTATCTTTAGTCCCTTAGTGAAAACCGTTCAAGGTTAACTCAATAGTTTTTTTAGTACAGTAGCAACTTGTCAATATGTTTTTGCACTGCTATAGGCCCACCTACAAATCCAAAAGACGTACCACCTAACCAGAAACTGATGAGAACACTCATTACACTAAGTGACCTTACGTGCTTCCGATAAAGCACTTCCTCTCTGTTCCGTGTTCCTTGTTCCGCGTTTCCAAACAGCCGTTCCTCTTCCACTGTTTGGTGGTTGACATTTTCAATTACACGGAGGTTCGCCGGGATCGTGTTTTATTTACAAACAGACCACTTACCTGGTCCCGGTTATTGAAATTACCAGTTGTAAATTAAACCATAAATTGTTTTGTGTGTTTAGCGGGATCCTGTAGCGATAAATTGGTTTTGTAATGAACCCAAAACCCTCCCCTCCCCCCCAAAACCCGTCCGACAGGAGCGCACCGGCTCCCGTGCCCGGGAACTTGTCGTGTCCCCTGTGATGGTATTACCATTATTTAAACGGAATTAGCCGGGATTCCTTGAATTATTGTAATTGATTTTAACACCGAGTGATAACTTAGAGGTGAGATGTGTGACTAGTTTTAAAGTTGTCTGAGTAGTTTAGACTTGGCTTCCAAATTAAATTTACCATAGTGGATTATTGCAACCACAATACAGAATACAGAAGGTGAAACTAAAAACCTTCAAAACTGTAGAATTTTATGTGCATTAAAATATTTTTGCCTTGGTATTTTACTTTTTTAAATGTTGTTGAATTTGATTCTTAGTAGTGTTTAAAGGATTAGTTAAAAGAAGTATAGGCTAATTCTAGCTTTTTGATAATCCTCTCAATGCACTACTTCTTTTGTATAGTGTAATACTTGTTGCTTTTTCTCCTTGTATAAAATTGTTATAAAACGCTTATGATTTAAAAGGTAAGGCAATGGTCTGCTGGTAAAGGGGTGGTAAATGATTCTGGCCAAGTCAACAAAAATGTAGCGAAAAAATTCAATTTCTATATTTTCTTAAGGACTTACTTCTACACTACAAAGCTGCTTGCACTGAGGGTTTTCACAAAATAATAACAAAGCTTAGCTACCCATGAAATCTCACTTTGCCAGCAACCGTTGTTGACAGTTACAGAGTAACGTTTCGCGGTTTGGCCCCGTAACACATTATCATTCACGTAGCGTTGTCGCGAGGTTCCCAGCGGCAACGGGACCCCGAGATTGTCACAGATTAGCGTGATTGTGTGCTGACATCTAGCGGCAAGCCCGGACATCGGCGCCTCGACACTAGCACTGTCTGGCGTCTGGTGGAGGAAGGAGACTTGGTTTGAGAGAGCCGTTTTGTTAATTACTTGAGAAGTTTAAATGTTGAGGGAGTGTAGTTACGAAAGACTCTGTGTTCTTAAGTTGAGTTTTACCATAGATTTTCTCATAATTCCAATATAGCTGTTTCCCCCTAGACTCTACCTCGACTCATTGTGGTACCGCAGTCTCTCACTCAGGTATCGAGGCTCACCGACTGCAGGACTTGATGGGTCTTTCAGACCGTCATAAAATTATGAAAATCATTCATTCGAAACATGTTAACATGCAGCATCACAATACTCCGACACATGATCTTTAAGTCGAAGAGAGAAAACATACCTAAAACTTCTGCGTTTTTTGAACTCTCTATTGGTCATTCATCGTTATGCTATTTCCAAAGGCAGGGTATCAATAATGAAAAACGACAGCACTAAAGACTGTATGAGCTGCAATTTGACAGTTTCTGCCAACAAACTCCAGAAATGATGCAGGCCCTCCAAGCTAACAATAGCTGAATATTGTGGGTTATGTGGTTGTGGTCCATGACGATTCCAAGGGGTTTCGCCTTGTTACAAATGGACAACTGTTGCCACTAAGAGATACCTCAAGGCCTCTCTCACGTAGGGTATGTATGTATGCGATCTTGCGGTGCTAGATGTAACATAAATCATTTTCCTACATTAAGTTTCGCTTTTCAGGCCATTCGCAGTGGACCATTAGAGATTTGATCCGGAAAATGGCATTCTGTATGAAATCAAGATCGTACGATGAATTCAGGTGACATAATCATCAGAGGCAAACCGGCAAACCTGTACACAAGAGGGAAAATCAGATATGTAGGCCTACAGATTAAAAAGTATATGCCCCAAGCAGCTTACTTGAGGAACACCTCTTGCTCTCGTGAGAGCAGTTAATATCTCACCCTTAAACTTTGTGGACTGCGTTCTGTTAACTAAGTATGATCTAACCCATTCAGTCACTTCCATTCCTAAGCCATCCATAATACTTAATTTTTGCTAACATTAACTTATGATGGATGTAGTCGATAGCCTGCGAGTAGTCTAACATTACTAGTGTGCTCCATTTGCCCTAATCTTTAAAATAAACCGAAAATATTTGTTATACACCAAATGTAAGTTAGATTTATAAAGACTCTATAACCATATCAAAGTTACTTGTAAAAACTCGTCTTTCTAAGTCGTTTTTTAATTGTTGTATAGACGAGTCACTAACAATAATTGAGGATTGAAAAAGTTAAAGTCACACGTAGGTTTGAACTGTGCAAGAACCCAACATAAAAATAAAATAAGATACGAATTACTTACTAATAATAACATCTTCGTTTGTAGGATGAAAACCAGATCCCCAAGGAGGTTGGGTCAAAGTTATTATAAATATTTCCTTGGCCCAGTAGTTTATTTCTTTGCTTTATGAGCCGGTTCCATTTTAACGTGTTCGACTTTATTTATTGATTATTCTGAAACCAAACTCGAAGAAAAATCAATACTTAATTTAAAAATTTGAATAATGTAATTCAACAGCATTAAAGCCTAACAGCTATGATCTAAGAAAACAAACCCCTGGATCGCTAAGCTAAGTTGGAATCAATATTTTTTCTTGTATCATTATTAATTAATAATCATAAATTTTCAACGCGACTCTCTTTGCTAACTCAATTTATTTTTACCGAAAGGGAAAACTAAAGATAATGTTATGAAAACAAGTATACGAAAAATAAAAGTTTTTTATTATTATTATAAAGTGAAATTGTAACAACTAACTGTTTTAATATGTTGATTTCCATGGAAACTTCTATTTTTTTTTTTTTAATTTTCTAGCCATCATTTTTTTTAAGAAAGTTTAAATCTAAATTGCAGCTTTTCATGGAGCCCTGGACTAGAAGATGGATCTTCGAGACATTCCAAAATTTTTGTGATCCTGCTGCCATTGATTCTGGAGCCGTCAACAGGACACATGACCTCCTGAGCTGTGAAACACTTTTTACAGAAACATAAACCCCAGCTGGAATGTCAGTCAATTTGTAAATACATATATCAGGTTGAACATCCAGGTTATGCCTAGTCTACAAGAATGTTGAAAGAAGAACCATGTGTATTTTTACATGAAATTCTATTCCACAGACCAACAACGACAATATTGAGGTTGAGTGAATTCATAGGAGACAAAACATCTTAAATCAATCTGTCTAGGTCTAGAACTAACTCTTTATATTATTCTTAGTATACAAAGGCTGATTCTTTTGTATCCTTGCTGCTGTTTATCAGCTTTTACATTTGCTAAGATCGTTTATTCAACTATCTTCAAGATAGATTATAATTTACGTGAGGCGGTTAAAACATCCATACATCTAGATGGCTTTGAAAATAGGCAATCTCTTCCTTGAAGTATGGAAACTTCGTCATACGTGCAGGCTACAGCAGCTCTCCTCTATCGCATTAAATGTCCTGTTAAAACTACAATCTCCTACAAAACCAACACACATTCTTTCCAAGAACATCTTGACGGCTAAAAGCTTTAAACAACCTTGAAACTTAAACATCCGGCAAGCTTTCAAGGCCAACCGTCCAACCTCGCCACCGACATCGTGGTCGGTCGCTATACCGATCCCCGCACGCTTCTCACAGGTGGACTCGCACCCTAGGCCAGTTTTCAATTAAGCTCACATAATGATCGCCATTTCTCACACATTCTCACGCGAGCAGAACAAACAATGTGAGACCAGTTCTCCGTCTCTCTCGCACCCCGATCGCCGATCACGGTGTAATTTGTTTAATGCGGCCGTAGGTCCGGCCTGTCAGGTGCTAGGCGGTGGTGGGGGGGGGGGGGGTAGAGTGGGAGGGAAATGTTGGTGCTATGACTATAGAGGGGTAACGACTTACGAAAATTTTAAGAATGGTAGGTGTCTATGTAAAGGTACGGCTACACATGGCAGGAAAGGATACGGAAAGGAAACGGAAAGGACACGGACAAAATTCTGATGGGGTGGCTACACATATCGGGACACGGACAGGACATTTCTGAGTCGGAAGGCTGCGCGCGCAGCCGTCAGACGTCGGAAGGTTGCGCGCGCAGCCGTCCGACACAGCTCATCCCGCCGGCCGCCACACTCACTACACTGAGCTACCGTTATCATTTTCTGATAGTGTCGGAAGGGGTGGCTACACATACCAGGACGGGACACGGACAGGACAAGACAGTGGCGGATGAATGCTCGTTTGGCGATCCATCCGACACGACAAATGTCCTGTCCGTGTCCTTTCCGTGTCCTTTCCTGCTATGTGTAGCCGCTCCCATTTGATAACACAGGGAGCATTCATCAGAAACTGTCCTGTCCGTGTCCTTTCCGTGTCCTTTCCTGCTATGTGTAGCCGCACCTTAATTTGACTGGGTCATCAAGGAAATTTGCACTTCTGATTTGACGAGGCCAATTAAAACAAGCCGAAAACGCCCATTCTCATTAGTATTAGCTTAACGTGTATATTTACTATTTTACAACATCTGCAATGAAATGATTGACCTAACCATCCCAAAAAATTAATTAAACGATAGAACAGAAATACGCTAAATGTAGGACAAGAACACCTAGAAAGGACAATATTATGTGTCTTTCTTATTTCAGATCTTAGACACACAACGAAATGCTAACAGTTCCCTCATATTATTTTTGTGACGTTTTAGTCTCCAAAATGGAACAACATCCAAACAATTAGTTTTTTTAAGTACTTGGACAAGTTTTTTTTCTAAGTTTTAGGAAGTAGGTTATTACTTTTGGGCAGTCTTAAAAGAAAAGTAGGCCTAAGTAAGGTGTAGACTTAAATTAATAGTCTTTTAATAAATAAAATGCACTTTGCCACAAAGTATTTGGGTTTAATAAACTGTTGGCTCTATCTTGGCCTATAATGCTAGTCATAGTCAACACAATATGCAATTATTGTGCATGACTAAAAAATAAATACTTCTAATGGTTAAAGCATAAAAATTCAGACTGTGAATATACTTCTCATCCATTGAACACCGGGAATAAGGCGTTAGTGTACGCCAACGCTGCAAAAGACGCAAGAAAATATTTCATTCCTGCAAAACTCATTATTATGCCATAAAATTAATCGGAAAATATCGTCGAAGGCTTCATTGCCGAGTTCAGAAGAAAGTCAAGACTGGTTGTTTTATCATTCGCTAATCTTATTACTATGTTCATGAGTTTTCAACCGCCACCACATTCTGCCTTATTTACAGTAGGCCCTATAAGTATAGGCCTAGTGTACTTGTGGCTTGAAATCGATCAATTTAATTTTAACTATGACATATCATTGCAAAAAATTTTAACTTTGTTCTCAATCAATTACATCTTACTAATTTACAGCTGCATGAACATTAACTATTGTTCAAAATGCTCAACCAAGCTTCAATGTTATTCTTATGGTAAATGTCCGACTCTCATCAATTTTTGTCGGAAACAACTAAAAACCAAACCCATTCAACGACACCAAAAAATTTAAAATCGGCCGAGAGTTGTTGTAGAAGTTCCATTTACAAAAAAAAAAAAAAAAAAAAAAAAAAAAAAAAAAAAAAAAAAAAACCCTTAGCTTATTAAGTAATAGTGGATTCACTCTAAGAGCCAGGGGGGTGGGCCTGAATAAATCACAATACTTGATCATTGGTAAGATGAAATTATGTATGTAGTAGTACGACACTTAATGGTTAATAGATCGTCTTTGTAAGAATGATTTTTTACTCGAGCTAAAAATAAACTGTAGTGAAACTACATAAAAGAAATTTAGAAACACCTAGTTTACAAAAAACAAATTTAGTATATTATTAATATTATTATTAAATCCAGAATCATTAATTGTTATATAATTGCCTCCTTTGTCGCCGACACAGACCGCCGCAGTGCGCCAGTAGCCAGTATCGTCGGGACAGACGAGACGGTCTGAGGGCACTCAGACTGTCCGAGACTTTCATTACCGTCTAGGGCTGTTCTCGTATAAGAGTCGCCCATTAGTTCTAACTACCGTACCTCTTGCTTTCCCGCCGTGCCGCTCTATTGCTGCAATTTCAGAGTTTAAAAATGGTTTAAGCGCGCTTCGTAGTTTCTATACTGGATTACCTAACACTGCCAGGAAACTAATTGGGTAAAGGGGATTTTTGAATTATTGTGTTTGGAAAGAGCTTAATAATGCAACTGTGTGAATATTAAAATTTTTGTTTCAATCAATGTCTTGTTGTGTGGTAGCAGAATTGTTTATTTGCCAACTTCCAAGGTTTGGTTATATTTAATGAATATTCTTTATAAGGTTCTTTATACTTGTAAAATAATTAGCAATAAATGGAAAAGATTGAAAATTTTTATGTTTTGTATGACTAAACCCAAATAGTTTGAAAATAACATATTTATAATCTAAATTCTTAAAACTATTATTGATAATTTACGTAAACAATATGCATCGTACATTTTTTGTGTATTATTTTTTTGTATCCTGCCTACTAGTAATCAGCAAGTTGACATTTTCATAAATATTGTTAAGGAATAATAATAAGTTTATTATAACATTTTTAACAAAACATAAAATTTATAGCATGCACTTACAATTGCGCTTGGTAATCCAGGGGATAATCCTACACCTTAATATGCCAAAACCAATTTAAAATACCAATATAAATTTGTAATTCATCCACCAAACAAATAAAACTAAGTATCCTAACTATTGTTCGTGCAAATAACAAAAACCTATATTAATCAACGAAAAAATTCACAACCAACACTTCCGAATCTATACTTATTTAATAGTTTAAGGTTGTTTTTGTATAGAGTCCTCCTACAATTTTCAACCGATTTTCAAGTTTTTTGTGTCGTTGGATAGGGTTTGGTCTTTATTAATAAAGTACTTAGTAATACACTTTAAATAAAATAATTAATTTTTACCCTTTAATTACTTTTGATAATGGAATTCATTGATATACACTGTGTGTTGATGGTATTAGATTTGTATGTAAAATTTAAACCCGTGAACATTATTTTACAAAAATTGTCTTAAAACCTTGCGGGCCGGGGATTAACTTCAGGAAAACTGCCTCTTGTGTTTCTGCAACAGGGAGGACGGAGAACGGACTTATGCGTGTATGCCTACCCTTGTGTTACGTCTGGGGAAGAACAGGTTACAGGGGTGAAGTTCTTTGGAAATGACTCTTTAAACTATCATAATGATTCGTATCATCAAATATGTATAAAAACATAACTTATCGGAGTAATTCATTGATTTTCGAATATTAAATTTTCTTGAAAGGAATTTTAATATGTTAGATATTTGAACTTACTTTTATATAAATTACATATATAAATTACAAAATAGTATTATATTTGTTACCTGACATTATACTATAGACCAACATTTGTCTATAAGATAGCTAGGTTTTGTTGGAATAGCTAGTGTAAGTGGTACAGTAGTTAGAGCTAATGGATGGTTGTCCTCTCTCTGGTGACTGAGAGCTATTCAAAAGTAATGAGACTCATCGACGTCTCCAATGTACCTTCCCTCTCCAGTATACTGCATAGTGCACTGCTACTATACTGTAGACAAACAGTATAGGAGGTTTAAAATAGCTGTAATGTATAAGGTGCAGTGATTAGAGCTAATGGTCGTTCTCTGGTGACTGAGAGCTATTCAAAAGTAATGAGACCCATCGACGTCTCCAATGTACCTTCCCTCTCCAGTATACTGCATAGTGCACTGCTACTATACTGTAGACAAACAGTATAGGAGGTTTAAAATAGCTGTAATGTATAAGGTGCAGTGATTAGAGCTAATGGTCGTTCTCTGGTGACTGAGAGCTATTCAAAAGTAATGAGACTCATCGACGTCTCCAATGTACCTTCCCTCTCCAGTATACTGCATAGTGCACTGCTACTATACTGTAGACAAACAGTATAGGAGGTTTAAAATAGCTGTAATGTATAAGGTGCAGTGATTAGAGCTAATGGTCGTTCTCTGGTGACTGAGAGCTATTCAAAAGTAATGAGACTCATCGACGTCTCCAATGTAACTTTAATTTCCAGTATACGGCATACTGCACTGACATCGTACTGTAGACCAACCACACTGGAAGTTTACAATAGTTACTGTATGTGAGAGCTAAGGTCTGGGCTAATCTACAACTAATCTTACTATGATCAATAATCACGATGACAACAGTGATTTTTCAAGTTTTTTATGCCATTTTTTGTACTAAAATAATAATTTACAAAAAAACTTTACTTATAGTCAATTGCGTTGCCTGGTAATAAGGTCTTGAATCATTCTTAACTGAAAAGGAGGTACTTTCTAATAATTTAGAGAAAATCAACTTGAAAATATTTCTGTAAAGAAGTTTCTTTAGTGATATTTTTACTAATGGCGATAGTGAAAAATATCTACTACAGTTATATACAAATTTTTAATTTGCATGCATTTCATATACAAAATAGGAGAACCTCTGCAGCGCAATGCAAAGCAGATCGGATTTTGTTTAAATATTAGTATACATAATTTTATTGCTCCTATTCCACTTTCAACATGTTCTTGATATACTATGTTTTACTATCAACATCTGTTTTAGATTGCAATTGTTACCAAAAAATTAACTTTAAGAGTTATCTTCACCCTTGCGTAAAAACCACTGAAAACATGCTTCCGCATTACCCCGTTTCGGACGGTGTTTTTGGACATTTATTGGTAAAATATACAAGGTTTGTTCTAGGTCCCTTATACCCGATATATCATTTAAAATAAATGGTATTGGGAGGAAAAAAATCTTAAAAGTAAGAAAACTTTTGTCACTTTGCTATGTCACTAAGAGCAATATTCTCACATTTTCAAAATTTCAGGGTATGAGGGACCTATTATAACTATTCAACTAAATCATTACCAAGTTTAAAATAAAATCGGTTGAAAAAACGGCGTCAGAAACAGGGGAATAAAATACCATGATTTGTCCGAAATCCCTATGGATAACATAGCCGACTACGCGAATAGTCCCAAAGGTGAAGAAGACTCTTTAAGATTGACTGAGCCCTTATTGCAAACCTTAAACAAAAAAAATTATTGCAAAATTTCAAACTAGGATGAATTTTTTGAGAATTCAACCGTCAAATTTCGTCCAAAAACAAAGGAGGAATTGGAGTTGCGTTAACAAAAATGGCTCACGAATTATTTATGAGTACATGTAATCTTAATACTCTTTGACTGTCTACTATTTCGGATTCGTTAAGTAAGAAATTGTTATTCTCAAATTGCCAACAAACCAAAGTTGAAACATTCAGGACTTTGTAAATAGAACCCAAATGACGTTTCAACTTGACATATTGAATTCAATAAACTCAGTTGGACATAGTTTTCGATAAAAGTTTTGACATTTTTTATAAAAAAAGTCACTTAGTTTCTCATGTCTGTTGATATGTTTTCCACCAATTTTCTTTCGGATCCCGTCCGATTGTCTGAACCCTCCGACAATGAGGCCCAACACATCGTCCCTCTATCTCCAACCCTTCTAATTTTGTTATAATTATAATCGGTGCTGCCACAAAGGGCTATGTAATTGTGGTTGAGCATTTCTCATTTGAAAACAGCCGCGGGCCTCGAACCTCCCCCAGCTTTGTAATGATGTCGGAAAATTACTTTTGTCTTATCTGTTGCAACCGCAAAGGACAAATTACACTAACTTTAATGTGTTTTGGAAAGACTATTTGTAGTAGCGCTAGGACAAATAGCCACAGTTTACAGGCTTAGCTAGATAAGTACAAAAATGTTTGCATAATCCCGTTCACTGCAACTTTATTATTAAAAATTTTGGTAAATTAAATTCATAAACTACGTATCACGTTACTTAATTTAGTAATTTTGAACACTGATGTGTTATTTCGTTTTTAGTAAGTGAGTTGTTAATTACCGTAATTGTAGGCCTATATATTCTGCCTAATGATGTATGCTATTTCAATTAATGTAAGACAGTACAATATAATATTGTATAAGACTCATAGAATTTTCTTTGCATTTTAGATGCAAATTTGCAGAATACTAATTTCCACATGTTTAAGCTTACTTCTGCAAAAAAAACCTTCTAATCAATTAAGACTAAATTAACCATTGAAAGCCGGGTATTTTAGGGATATTTTTGGAGTAATAAAACCCCGTAACCATCATGAATACTGTTTTGATTATTAAGTAACACTTAGATTTCAATAATCAATTGACTACTATTCGATTTTTTACATTCTTGCGTCACTTTGCACAAAAGTAGGTTTATAACACTTTTTCCAGGGAAATTTATACCTAATTTTAACACTTTTAATAAATATCAATTGAAGACTTCAACTGTCTGATATACATTTACTCACGGACATTATGTTTTACGTGAATAAAATTAAATATAGTATTTACCATCAAGCCTTCCATTAAATTAATGTGATTAAAAAAAAGGATTCATAACGTTTAATTGTCTAATTTGTCATAATTAGCTAGGGTCTACTGATTATCTTTGACCTTCGGCTCTCAGTTCACTAAAAGAACAGCTCCGTATGAACTACTCTTTTGCGAATCGTTCTTTCGCTCGACAAGAATTACACCCATGACATTATTTTCGGCAGACGCGTTCACCGCCCGTGACGCGATAAAATCTCACGACAGTAATTATTATTAAATAGCATTTCCAAATTATTTCGCTGCCTCGCGGTTGGCTATCCTGACTTCCGGTGGGGCGGGAGCCAATGGGAGGCCGGCATACCGGAAACCCACGTCCGTTGCCGCCCTGTGATGGCTGGTTCACACTTGGGTGCTTCGGATTCGGAATGTTGACGATGCAACAATAGCCCTTGATTCACGGGGTGAACTCAGGGCCAGAACGCATCCAGAAAATGCTCCAGGAATACATACAAGAACCAGTGGAGATCCCAATCAGGAAATGGAGGCAAAGGGCGATAAAAGACCACCTGGACTGTGTTGATGGTTTAATTCGGTAATCATACGGACGGGTTTAAATGATTACGGGGTTCGAGTTTTTGAGCTAACAATTAAAATCGCATTTCTGTTGCAGCAGGTGTGGATCGAAAGGGGTGCGGAAACGTTTTCTGACAGGGATCACAGTTGTTCTTATAGTCACTTTTATTTAGGGCTTACAAACGTAAATCAGTTAATGAGATTTGCGTAATTAAAGGTTAGTCCTATTTAAGAAAATATTTCTTTCGTTTTAGGATATAATTGGTTTATTTTCAAGGAGCAATCAAAATTTTCGTTACAAGACCACGCCTCGGAGAAGTAAAAACACGCGAGATATCAATGCGAGAAAATTAACGAAATCTTGTTTACCTGGGCTGTTCACTGGGAAGGTCTTTGAAACAGAAGGGTGAAGATTAAGGGAAGAGACATAATCTTTCATGATGTAGTTGCATGAAAACTTGCATGAAAAGTCTGCTTTGCAAAGCTGGAAGATTGTTGTACTATAGGATGTCACATCAAAGAATCTTCTCTACCCACCAAACCGAGGATTTTGACCAAAATTGCCCAAACTCTTGCCCGCCAATTTTGAGAGGCCCGGTAGCCCAGCCCCGGAGAAGAAAACGTGTTGATCCCCTGAATATTCATGGAGATGTTTCAAAATTGTTGATCGCCTGGATTTACATAAATTTCCATCGACGGGTGCTGCCGGGGTAATGACGGCCGCCGATGGCCGGTAATTCGAGGAGGTAATGATTATTGGTTTACCCGTCCACGGAAAACACCGGCTACCAAGGTTGAGCGTAATGAAATCAATATCCTGTTGCGAACACGTGGACTGGCTGGTGCCGACCATTTTTTTCACTTTTTTACTTTTTTTACCAGGCAAGGTTCTAGGGATGTGAAAACCTCTGCTAATTTTCGAGTATAGGGCCGTTTGAGGGACTAGTTGCATTTTTTTATGGGTTCGCTGTAACCTCCAATTCAACTCGCCAACTCAGTAACCTTCAAAAGCAGTGATCTGGTTTAGGATTTGAACAATTGTAACTGTGTTGACGACATACATATTAATTAATTAGCAGCCAACGTTCCAAAATATCTTACGGGTGACTCATAAACCTACGAGTTGTTAAAAAAAACTATCAATAAATCACTATTTGAGACAGGGACCTCACATAGTGGGTATTTTAACCTAAATATGAATGAGAGATGAGTGTAGGATGATTGTGGCGCGATCTTGTAGTCTTGTTACTGACCAAGGCTGACATTTTCCATAGGCAGGCCTGTTAATTAATAGCCCAACATTTTGACATTCACGATTGTCATGAAGATCCGGGGATCCAAACTCTTACATTGCCCTTATGTTTCGTCAACTTCTTAGAAACTGTTTCCCGTTTTAATTTAAGTGCCGGGGGGCTGAGCATTTGCTCGGTAAACTTAAACAATTATTTCTGATTAATATTAGTAACCGACGGTGCGCTAAGATGCCAAGTGAAAAAAGGCTTGTTTCTATGTAAAAGACGAGCTTTTTCGCTCAGCTCACTCACCTTCCAGACTGTTTTGATGTAGGCATATTAATTTAAGTATAGTATTTACGTTTATATTCACGAACAAAATATTATGTTTGCTGGATTTATGAATCAACTTCGGTTACCTGATGAAAAATCAGTGAACTTGTAACTTTTATTACACTTTGGTAAAATTATAGTAGGCCTATTCCTGACAGAAGAACATTTTTGTAGGCTCTATTCCAAGTAAGCAATGATTGGTGAAGCTGTTGACCGTACATAAAGTAATTTTAATGAGGTTCTTCCATGTTAATTTAAAGAAATAATAAATAAATATTTTTGTATGTATGAAGTTCAAAATCTAGCTTGATTTGAGTTGCCTTATTACCTTTTTATTGGTGTCATTTATAATCCGACTAGTTTTTATGCTGGCTGTTATGATGGCTGTTTTAGTTTTTTCCCCAAGTCAAAATAAGAAGTATAATATCCCTCCGCCATGAAACTCAAACTTGCTAGAATCATCTTCTGCACGTTTACAGTTTTTACTTACTTTCATACTAATCCAATTTTAAACCACATGAAGGTCAGAATTCTGACTTTTACACCCTTCAACTATTTAACTACCGAGTCATTTAATGCCATATTTAATCTAGCACAAATCGTTAAACCCCGTTTCTAATTTAGAAAGGCGTATAATCTCTTATGTTCATAGTATAAAAATGTCACCCGGGTAGGTAGGCAGGTACCTTGGGTTTATGGTACCGCAGGATACCGCGAACCGCGCTCGTGTGGTTATGGTTATGGTCCGGTATATTATCCGGTCAATTACGGTCCACTCCGCGTCATCCGGCGCGCGCTCATCCGGCCTCTCATTAGCCGTCGTGTGTAAATACGTAATTATCGGCGGCGCAGGACGACCGGTCTCGATTAAAATTTGAGCCACGAGGAGATGAGAGTGGCCGATCGCTGGCTGAAATTGAAATGTTAAACAGAGGTAATTGTGGCGAATCTGATACCGGTGTCCGGGCTGTAAATTCAACTGGGATTTTTATGCTGGTTGGGTGGTCAGAGCAAGGGCAGTAAAGAAGACTTGGGATTAGGTTACATACGCGGGAGTTCAAATTAGTGGTTGATAAAGCCTAAAAAAACATTCATTCGTCCTATATTTCCATCGCAGTGCATATATTTGGTTAACTCAATATGCTATATAGAATTAGTTTTTTATGGGTGTTTATAGTCACAGAAGTCCGGCAAACCCGGACTTATTGGACCGAACGGTGCCCGGGTTTGTGAAAATTTCGGGTTATCGGGAAAAAGGTAAATAGGTAAGGCTATAAGAAATAGTGCGAACAGTTTACGTTATTACTGTTAAAACATTTATGTATCAAATATATAATAAAAACGATATATTAATAAGCAAGCATGTTTCATTTCCTCCTTTTTTCTCAGCTTGTGTGCATCGTAGGAGAAATCCACGCATACCGTTAAAAAGGTATTGTGCTGTAGATGAGCAGAATTGCGTTTTAATTCGCATTGCCCACGGGGCTACGCCCTACAGCCTTTCGAAGTTTCAATTTTAATCTTATGAGAGAAGGATAATTGAATTAATCATTAGATAGCTGTTGGCATAACACATGCTAGCAAGTCAGGAAGAACATATGCTTCAGTTAACATATATTGTTTTAACAAACTGGATGCAAACGGTTGACATCAACCAGAAAATTTTTGGTTGAATTTCAATCAGGAGGCAATCTCTAGTAATAATAAAAACTTAAACCTTATTTGTTAATACAAACCTAAAGAGAACCCATGAAATGATTTGTATGCTCTTGCTGTTTAATGGCGCTTAGCGCTTTGGAAACCAGTGTACTAAACTAGAAGGCTTTCTGAACTATCCAGAATTACTGGCTATCCGAAGTCCAAATTAGGGAGACTACTGTATTGTCTAAAACCTTTATTCTTTTTACCTCTATACTATGAATAATTTATATAGAGTTAAATTAAAGAACGTTGTGCAATTTAACAACTGGAATATAGGTACAGTACTGCATATTTTAATCTTTTTATCAAAAGGTAAAGTATACTAATTGAAGAAATTTACATTAATAATTGGGATTCTCTGTAAGTGCGGGAGAGGATAAGATATCTTAAGGACGAAAACACCACCCACAGAAAAATCGTCAATATGTGTAGTTTGAATAGAAAGCTTACTTTCCATTCAAATTTACAAGTATGAAAGGTATAATGGATTTCAGTTTTCGTATTAAAATGCATATTCAATAGCCTACAGTAATCAAATTAAACAACGTCGTAACTAATAAAATCCTCAGACAGGTCTTCCCAACACGCCATTCAAGATGATTTCTACCCACCAAGCACCCAAAACACGAGCTGTACATTTCCATGTTAAAACAAACCCTAAATATCCGAGGAAATCAACGATTTGTCGACGCCGCTCATATTATGTCCGTGAGACAAGAGAAATCACAAGTTGTTGTCCGAAATTTAGTAAAC
>CM061537.1:41980962-42080011 GCA_030545055.2 Neoaliturus tenellus
GGACTATAGTATACGTGTTGCTCGAAATCGAGCAGTTTATTTTCATACAATAAAAATATTATTTTTAGCTCTAAATCAATGACATCCGACCAATCCAATATTGTGAATATCTTTAATTACCAAAACTACACGTATTTACAGCTGATTATTAACAGATGTTTAAAATGCTTTATTCAATCCCAATGTTATTTAAATGGGAAATTTTGGGATTTCAATTTTGAATAGCGCCTTTATTTTAAGTCCGATTTTCATCAGTTTTTGGCGGAAACAACTACAGACCAAGCCCTATCCAACGACACCTAAAACTTGAAAATCGGGTGAAAATTGTAGGAGGAGTTCTCAAGACAAAAAAACCCTTAGCGTATTAAATAAGTATAGATAAATAAATAAAAAAGTAGGCCAAATAGCAAAAGTTTCTATTTTCATTTAAAATTACTCCCACTTTTATCGGACTTAAAATTAAGGTGAAAAATGGGAACAGGTGAAACACTGCACATTGAATTTTTGACCCACGAGTTCCCTGATACTGACAGCCTCTGCGATGTCGGCAGCCGCTGAAACTGCTGGGTGCCCAGGCTGTAAATGTATCAAATGAATAGCATGTATTAATTAAAAGGCCTACTTTCCGCGGTCACCATCATCTACCTGTGTCTTGAGTCTTACACATCTGAAGTGCAGCATCGTTTCTTTATCCACAGTGTTTTACATCGAATACTGCATATTGTTTCCGCCCTCAGTAAACAATGTGAAAAATATTCAGGTAGTTTCAACAACGTCCACTAGGACTGACTCTTTATATCTCCCTCTTATTCTAATACTTGGTCTTGGTGACAAAATGAGGTAGGAAACGGTAAAGGTTCAGGAACAAAGAATTTCAAAGAAACACAATTTACTTTCCCACATCCATAGATTTACATTCTTGGGCTCTGCTACATGAATACATCACTTTTTTCCAATCGGTAATTTTTATGTATTGACAAATAAATACTTGGTAGCCAAATGTTAGATTTTGAAAATCCTGCTTTGCATTTAATATTTTTGAACCAACCTCATTTTATTTAGAAAAGAAAATCAGTAATACATGTATACACATTTTTGTTGATTTACCTTTTGCAGCAACAGAATTCCTTGCTGTGGAATTCCGTGTGGTAGCTCTTGTTGTGTTTCCATTTGAGGCACGGCTTGCAGCAAGAGCAGAGAATGAAGAGTGTTGGATCACAACTCGCCCATCTGTGGGGGCGATGGCTGACACTGTGTTGGTGGTCAACCTAAGCCGGGGGCGACCGACAGCGGTGGCCGGGGCAGCCCTGGCCGATGAGGTGCCTCCAGAAGAGGGGTTGTTCTTTGTTGCCACTGTTTGCATCAAGTTGGCCACCTGTACTCTGCGTTTTTGAGCAGCTATGCGAGGTGATGGTCGCTGGTTTTGAGAAGACATGGTTATCTGTTTAACATTAAAATAAACCTCACTATTGGGACATCTTACCAGTATATTAACTGAAGACCATCTGAGGCCTGCAGCATGTAGCATGCTTACGTTTGAACAGAGGTGCCTATTCCCCCAAAGAGTATGGCAACATTCTTCCCCAAATGCCTACCAGTTTCCTACTTAAAAATTTTTAATGCAAGTGTTACTTTTACAAGTTTGAATGGTTTCCAAATTGATTAGTATAATACCAATTTTTAATACATGGTTACAGTTAATTTCAAAGTATTTTTAGAGTTTTTCATGAATAAAGTACCAGGTTGACTGAGCCTTATGCTTATTGGTTTAAATTCTGTTTTGTATCATTGTAAACAGGCTTTTAAGTTTACACCAACAACCAACTGTACCTTTTCACATTTAGCAGTTGTTTCAAAACCAATTCTAATGAGCGTTTTCACACTTGATGACACTACAACAACACGACACTGACACATATCAGCGATCACCAAAATCAATGTTACTTAACGACACCCCGCAAAAGTTTCGGTGTCATGGGTGTCAGAGGTTAGCTATAAATTATAAACAGTAATATCATTAGAGTTGTTTTTTTCAAGCATAGTTCCATTTAGGCTACGTAAAATTGTAGGTTGACGTTTTTAAATGTACATCGGTTTGACCGGCCAATTCATTATCCGGCCGCGGACTGGTCCCGAGGTAGCCGGTTAAGGCCCTAAGGTTAAGGTCTACTGTACATTTTAAATGGAAGATTTGGACATTTCATTAATTTTAATTATGTATTAACTGTTTTTATAGAATATTTAAATTAAGAAAGATAGAAGGCAATTATTTAATATAAACAGATAAAGAAATTTTTGTTTTTTCATTTTAGCGAATTTCCCTATAGGGAATACGCTATTACCGTAGTAGCCATGGTAAGACCTAAGCCCGGGACCACTTTACTTTTTCATTTTGAGGTCCCCAGAAGCCAAAAACACCATTCGTTCATTTTCATATATATGTATATATATATCTATATCTATATATATATATATATATATATATATATATGTGTGTGTGTCCGTGGTACTGATAACTTTTGAAGGGGACCTCCGATTTTGATGAAATTTGGTGTGAAGGTGTAAGACCAGGTCTATTTTCATGAGTTCGCGAACCAGCATTGTCGGGTTATGCGAACGGGGTTTTATGGGGTTTTTAATGGGTTTTTGGCATTTTTGGACCTAAATTTTCAAAATTCATCAATTTTACAGAAAACCATTTAAAAGAGCTTAAAAAAACAAACAATTTAGTATTTTGAATCTTTAAAATAGCTTAACTGGTTACAGAGAAAATTCAAATCAAGTTTCCCTTGTTATTCTTATGGGTAAATCTTTAAAAAGTTATATATCGCTTATTTATCAACATATCTTAATAAAAAATTTTATGAACCTTCACTAGGTGGTGAGTAATTAATATTTGATCAAAAACCCTCATGGCAGCAAACCTACATGCTAAATCTCATGGTATTCCCATGGAAAATTAGTGTATAATGGGAGCAAGAGAGATGGAGATAATAAAGTATCTGTTCCTAATCAGCTGATCAGCTGTCTTCTGCATATTTGTCAAATTTGAAATGTTTATGTTTTGTTATTTGTAAACAAATCATTCCTTTTGCATGGAAGCTTTGGATGTGCACTTTTATTACTGTTAAAAAAGTCATTTATTACAGTATAAATATTAATATACAGGGTGTCTCACGTAAGGTGTCTCAAATCGATTACGGATCAACAGTTTGTCCTACAATCTTGAAATAAAATCATTTCAAACTAAATTGACCCCAAGGAATAATTTAAAAATATTTTTAACGTTGTATAAATACAGGGTGTCCCAAAAACTGGGGGTCACAGGTTCGAATCTCAGAAATTTCAAATACAAACATATGTTATATTATACATCATTAGAAAGGTCAATTTAATACAAACATTTTGGTGGAAACAGAATTTTGTTATCTTTATTCGTTTCAAAATGGCGTCCATTTTTGTAGCCAAAATCAAAATTTACGGAATACCCTGTAATTCTTTTATTATTTGTCATAAATGACTTCTGATTCAAAATACTTATTTGGAATAAGTTAAGCTTTACAATGATATGTCACAAGACAACATTTATAAAAAAACTAAAATTCCAAAAATTTAATGTTTTTGAAAATTTTTATATAAACAAAACTCAAAAATTTTAAATACAAACACATGTCTATTTTTACATTATATTAAAGCTCTCGTTAAACTGAACAACTTTGTAATTTACACTAATGCCATATCTCTTTTGGCTTTGTAGTAATAAAGTAAAAATGCCATTTTCCCATTTAACTTGCATGTTAATTTAATGGTACATGACAACAAAGGAAGAAGGACTGTCATACTATCATTTCCTGATTAATAAACATGCAAGTTAAATGGGAAAATGACATTTTTACGTTATTACTACAAAACCAAAAGAGGTACGGCATTAGTGTAAATTACAAAGTTGTCCAGTTTAACGAGAGCTTTAATATGATGTACAAATTGACATGTGTTTGTATTTAAAATTTTTGAGTTTTGTTTATGTAAAAATTTTCAAAAAAATTAAATTTTTGAAATTTTAGTTTTTTTTATAAATGTTGTCTTGTGACATATCATTGTAAAGCTTAGCTTATTTCAAATAAGTATTTTGAATCAGAAGTCATTTATGACAAATAATAAAAGAATTACAGGGTATTCCGTTAGTTTTGATTTTGGCTACAAGAATGGCCGCCATTTTGAAACGAATAAAGATAACAAAATTCTGTTTCCACCAAAATGTTTGTATTAAATAGACCTTTCTAATGATGTATAATATGACATATGTTTGTATTTGAAATTTCCGAGATTCGTACCTGTGACCCCCAGTTTTTGGGACACCCTGTATTTATACAACGTTAAAAATATTTCTAAATTATTCCTTGGGGTCAATTTAGTGGGAAATGATTTTATTTCAAGATTGTAGGACAAACTGTTGATTTGTAATCGATTTGAGACACCTTACGTGAGACACCCTGTATAAATTATTAAATAAAAATAATTTACTCAGAAATATAATGCCATTAAATATATTTTATTTTCTTGTAAAGATTATTAATTATATAAGATAGCCAAAAAGTTCTTTGATGTTGAAACAATAATTCTTTGGAAATTCGCTGAGTACGCAGGTCTGCTGCGACGGGGGTATTTAGCCCTGCTGTGATGAATAAGTGATATTGTGGCATCAACTGGTGACGTCGGCCTGGCAGACAAACTTTTACATATTAAATTTATGTAGGCTATACTAAGTATTGAAAGTTTTTCTTGGAGAAATTTTGTGTAACAATGTTATAGCCTATTAAAGAAGATAAATACAGAGTATTTTAAGTGGAAACGCATTTTGACATGACATTAATTTCAGTACATGTTTTTTTCAAAACTTAAAATTTGGTTAAATTTAGCAATGTTTAAACTGAAACTAAAAAACTGATGGATACTTGTGCAGTTTTTAAATTGCGATGCCATTGTCGTTTGAAGGTGCATCCAACAGTGTTGGTTGTCAGCCATAAATCATTGGGTTGCCCAATGATTAACTTTGATGAGATTTTATGGAGTATTTCACACTTGCTGATTAGTTGGTGTCAAGTCATTGAAGTGTTGTCGTAGTCCTGGGCAGTCAGCGAGCACCATTCTTTCCACAATCGTACTAGATTTATTAGTACAGTAAATGTTGAACTTTTATTTTGAGAGTTTTTGTATTGTTATAACATTATTAATCGACCTCCCAAGTGATGTATAATTGTAAATGTTTTTTCTGTTTTTAAGTAGATTATTGTTTTTTTATTTAATTTATTTAATAAAAAAGTTATTGGTTATATTAATCTATATCTATAATACCCCCGTCGCAGCAGACCTGCGTACTCAGCGAATTTCCAATGGAATCTTGGTATATTTTCTATTTCCCCATAAAATCCATGGGGATGAGAGTATGTAGGTTTGGCGCCATATGGGTTTTGTTGGTAAATATAAGTTAAACCCTACCTAGTGAATGTATATACCAAATTTTATCCGGTTATGGTGTTCTTTTTATTTTCCCCATAAACCCCATAGGGGTGAGTACGCAGGTTTGCTGCCTTATGGGTTTTATAAGCAAATATAAGTTAAACGCTTCCGAATGAATGTACTTACCAAATTTTATCAAGATATGTCAATAAATAAGCAAGATAGAAGGTTTTGTTCATTTCCCATAAAAATAACATGGAAAGCATAGTTTTTGGTTTTTCTCCATAACCATTTAAGCTAGGTAAAAAATTCAAAATACTAGATTGTTTGTTTTTTTTAAGCTCTTTTAAATGGTTTAAGTTGAAATTGTTGAATTTTATAAATAAAAGTAAAAAAAGCCAAAAACCCATTTTTTACCCTTTTGAAACCCCATAAAACCCCGTTCCCATGGTCCGATCATTCTGGTTCGCGAACTCAACCTAGTAGACGCTGGCTTACACCCCTGTACCAAATTTTATCAAAATCGGAGGTTCCGTTCAAAAGTAATCGTGTTCACGGACACATACATACATATATATATATATATATATATATATATATATATATATATATATATATATATATATATCAATTTGAACGAACGGTGTTTTTGGCTTCTAGGGACCTCAAAACAAAAAAGTATCATGGTCCCGGGCTTAGGTCTTACCGTGTCTACTAGCGTAATAGCGTATTCCCTATAGGGAAATTCGCTAAAAGGGGAAGTATATATGTATGTTGCCTATGGGCTACGAAACCGCTCGGATACAATTATGGGCAAGAAGTACACTATAGTTTAAATTAAAAACACTATTCTCTTCAACCTGTCCATACAAATATCATTGTATTATGAATTAATAGTATAGTATAGCTTAGTATAATGTAGATATGTATTGACACTATATTCAATGTACCAATAATATGCAGATGATGAGAAAAGATTTTTTATTTGATGAAAAAAGCATAAAGACACCGTGTGCAACACCGCACAGGGTTGCCTAGTATAATGTGGACCTTATGCTTCTCAAACCACAAGCTCTTAAACAGTTTCACAGCATGGGCTATGGGTTGAAATTACATTTATGTCTTTGAAATTCATGATAGCAAAGGATTTATTATTTTTTTAATTTGAATGGACTTTTATACCTATCGTTCTTAGTATTTAAACCTAAGCCATTCTTAAACATTACTCAGACAAAGTGCAGTTCAATTCCAAAAGTAATTACATTTAACTGAATGTAATATTACTGGTAATTGTATTTTATTTTTCTATTTTTCACTATAAATAATTAATCACTAAATGAATTAATACATAATTTTTAGAGTACATAAAGCACTTGAAGCTTTCTTGTATATAACTTTCTTGTTATTACAAGATCAGAGCTGATTTTTGCACATAAAACCAAAGCTTAAGGTACAGTAATTAATTAAGTTTAAGGTAAATAACTTTTTTAAAGGAATGCTGAAAAAATATTTTATTTAATAAATAAAAAGTTTAAAAAGTATTAATAACATACCTCCAAATCATCCAATTACTGCACTAAAAGTTATTAAGGAGAAGCAGAGAGAGAGTTCATGAATAACTACGAACAAACTAGTGAAGGATTTCCAGTGGCTTACTGATAACAGAATGTGGATTTTGACTCTATAACATGAAATTGTCTGTTTTCTTGTCCATCTAGGTGAAAAGGAAGAGAGGGATGGGATATGGTAGAGGGGGTGAGATTACCTTGGTACGATAAATGTACAAGTATAATTTGATTTTACCTATTAGACCATTAGCCTATATGAGCCATTTTCATCTGAATATATTAAATTAAAAATTTTTTTTCACATATTATATTATTATTTTTTTAGTACTGGTATTTACAGTACCTGTTAAGCTCATTCATACATTCGGTTGTTTTGGAAAAACATTGTCTCTTTGTTGTAGTTGTGCGCCCTACAGAGGCATTGTTTTAATTTTAGGATTTTGAAAATTATAACTTAGCTAATAATATATAGATACAGTTTTTCTTTGATTTTTCTGCAATACAGTACTGTATTTGTTTGTTTACATCTATACACTATGTATTTTGTCTTGATAAGAATGTGTTCTCGCACACAGGTCATTCAAGAACTATGACTTTTTAATCAAAAATGTATTGAGTTATTTTCATGAAGATAAATTGTATTTGATTAAAAAAAATAAATACGTCAACTTACCATGCAAATCTTTTTTGGTTTGACAAAAAATCCTAAAAGTGTCAAATACATGAGTAATTTAAAATAACTTAAAGAATTTTGTATAAAATATAAACAATTTTTTACTTTTTTTAAATTTGTGCTTAATAGTTAACTTACTTTTTTATAACTGAAATTTACAATAAATTTTGGCTGAAAAGATGATGCCTTAAAATCTGAACTGAATATTTTTAAATACTTGTTTCTAGCCTACTATGTAATTTTGTCCACTGCCTTTTGTAGCTTGAACTTTTTCCTAAATTTCAAATTGGCTAGGTTTTGTTAAGTGTTCCTTGGGATCCAAAAAGTAGTCAAATTACAGATATGTCCATGATTTTTTTTTAATATATGGTATTTTTAGACATAAATAACTTCCTGGGGTTTTTTGAGATCAGTTTCAAAACAGATAGTGCGGTCAAATCTGCAAAGCCTTTATTATAATAAATAAAACCATTATTATGAATACTTCAATTAATTGCTAGAATGTCTATTCTTCTTGTATTCTCACTATCCGAGATGAAGTTTACCCCTACAAAAACTCTCCAGTTTTCTTTCTCCAGTTCTTTGGGGATAATACCATACTTCTTACCATACCATAATAATACAAGACTTCTTGCTTTATTATGATTTTTATTTATTAAGAGTTTGATGTGCATGTACAAGAATTCAACACATGAGCAAAGGGCTTCAAACTTGTTGCAAAGCCTGGGACCTCTGTCAGACACAGGTTTCACTCCCAACTGCTGTAACATAACAAGTCATTAAAAAGTCTCACCATTCCCAGGAACATAAACCCCTTTCACTACACAGAGTGTCCCTGAACTCTCTACAGACCTTTTCAAAAATTATTCCTGGCCTAAAGACAAGTCAAAATATCACATTAAAATTTTTCAAAACTCCATAATTAAGCACACAGCTCCTTTTACATTTGAAAATTAACTACATTAAAAGAAGTTGTAAAGCACATTTATTGAACTAAGGTAAACAAACCTTTTGATGGTTTGCACACATCGCTCCGCCTGACCATTTGTTGAAGGATGATGAGGGGCTGTTCGTCTGTGAAATAAAACTCCACTTAATTTAAGGAACTCCCTGAATTCTTTGGATGTGAATTGGGTACCGTTGTCTGTAACTACTGTCTTAGGGGCACTGAAGAAGCGAAAACTTCGTCTAGGATTTTACAAGTTGATTCGGAAGATATAGAAGATGTAATCTTAACTTGAAGAAATTTGGAATATGCATCGACAATTATTAGGAGATGTTTTCCGAAGATTGGTCCTGCATAATTTAATGAGTTCTTTCCCATGCTGCATGAGGATATTCCCAGAAATATGACTTATCTTTTGATGGAGAATGTTATAATGTAAAGTGAACCATATGTGGTTGTAGGGAACACAGTCACTACTGAAGGCTGTGGATTACAATGGTGTGTTCTTCTTCTCCCTTCCTATTAGAGTTATATAGTTATAGTTTAGCTAGCACGAGATGTGTCGGGTGTTATGTCTACCATTTGTATAAAAGTGTTTTTTCAAATCCAAATAAATCGAGTGTCTCGTAAAATGAGTATTATTTCTACACCACGCCACAACATAAATGGCGACGATGGAAGAAAGTAAGTTTACCTACGTTTGGATAGTTTGGAAAACTTGGCTAAATTAACTCGACCACATTGTCAATGGAGCACATTTGCTCGTGATGTCTCAAATTGGACACTCACCATTTTTTGATCACAATAAGGTGGAATTCGCCATTTTCAAGTCCAGATTGACTAATTATTTCATAGCCAATGAAATTAAGAATGAAGACAAGAAGAGAGCAATTCTCATCACTTCTTTGGCAGACGAAACGTTTAAACTGCTGCATGGACTTTGTGTACCTGATGATCCCGAAGATAAGAAGTTCGAGGATCTTATTTCTACCTTGGAAAAACATTTTACCCCAGTCAAGTCCTACTTTACTTCGAGGAGAAAATTTTACGGAGCTAGTCAAGGTGCTGAGGAAACCGTTCGAGAGTTTGCTGCTCGTCTACGAAGTCTCGCTGTCGATTGTAAATTTGGAACTGAACTATCCCTGGTACTACGAGATGTTTTCGTCATCGGAATTCGTGATGATAAAATCAAGGAGCGGCTGAATGAAGAAGATGCGTCCAGTTCAAGCTGCACATTTGATAAAATGATCAACCTCGCAGCGGCTCGGGAGTCTACCTTGGGAGAGCGGGAGCAGCATCAAGCGAAGATTTCAAAAGGTGTAAGCAACATAAACATCAAATCGGAACCTGGTGAATGTCATTATGTAAAACCAAAAAGGTATGTTTCAAAACCTAAACATGAATCGAGTAAGCCTAGTTCTTTAGGTAATTCTAGATGCAAACATTGTGGTAGGAATAATCACATAAGTTCAGATTGTACTTTCAAAAATCACACTTGTCATATATGTAATGTCAAGGGACACTTAGCCCCTGTATGCAAAAGTAGGCCTAAAGGGAATAAATCTAAATTTCCTAAGCCTAAATCTAAAAATAAGTTTTTGTGTGAAGTTGAAAAAAGGGATGAAATGCCATGTAATGATAAGCCTAATTTTGGTGAAAATGTCATAGTTAGACCTAACCTTGAAGCTGACTCTGGGGAGATGTGTGACACATTTTTTAAGATTGAAAATCTTATTAGGCCTATGAGTAATATTTGTCAAACTACTGCAAATAATTATGTGCAGCCTATCAAACTATCTTTAGATATAGGCCTAGTTGGTAAGCCATTTTCACTTGAAGTAGATTCTGGGTCCATGTACAATGTCATGTCAAAGAGCTTGTTTGATAAGTATTTTAGTCATGAAAAATTGAAAGCGAATGACATAAGGTTAGCAGACTATGTTGGTCATATTATCAACCCAGTAGGGAAAGTTAGGCTTAACACTAAGTTTAACAATATTGAACAACAACTTATTTTCTATGTTGTTCCAAATGGTGGTCCACCGTTGCTGGGTCGCGAAGGTATGAAGGCTCTTGGAATATTGGTTAACAATAGTATATATTTAGAAAACAGTGTTCAACAGCCTAGACCTAGTGACAATGAATGTAAACCTAGACCTAACATAAATAATGTTTTACCGCAACCTGAAACTCATGTACCGGTAGGGCTGCCAAATAGTGTCAATGATATTGTTAACAAGTATCCAGAAGTGTTTGATGGCAATCTAGGGACTTTCAATAAATACAAGGTAACGTTAAGAGTCAAAGAAGGTTCTAACCCAAAATTTTTCAAACCTCGAAATTTACCTCTAGCGTTGAAAATACCTGTTGAGAATGAGCTAAATAGGCTACTTAAATTAGGTATTTTAAAAAAGGTTGACCATTGTGATTGGGGGACTCCAATCGTTCCCGTCCTTAAGCCTGATGGCACCGTGAGAATATGTGGGGACTACCGGTTGACTTTGAACCCAGTTTTGGTTGGTACCGAATATCCGCTACCACGCATTGACCACATTTATGCAAAATTTTGTGGTGCAAAATATTTCTCTAAGATAGATTTGAAAGATGCCTATCAACAGTTATTACTGTCCGATTCATGTCAACATCTCACAACCATAAACACTCATTTAGGGTTAATGTCGTACACAAGACTTTGTTTTGGCATAAAGAGTGCCCCAGCTGAATTCCAGCGGGTAATAGATAATTTACTTTGTGGTGTAGAAGGAGTAGGAGCACTGCTCGATGACATTTATGTCACGGGGAGATCTGAAGCAGAACATAACGAAAGATTAACTTATGTTTTGAACCTCCTCAAAAGTTGTGGATTAAAAGTAAAGCCTGGTAAATGTGTGTTTGCCAAACAATCTATTGAGTATTTAGGGCATATAATTGATGCCCAGGGTATACATGCAACTGATAAGCACATTCGTGCAATAGTAAATGCAGAGAAACCTACTAACGTAACAATGCTCAAATCTTTCTTGGGAATGGTGACATTTTATCTAAAATTTATCCCAAGAGCAGCTGAAGTTTTACAACCATTATATGCGTTGTTGAAAAAGAATATACCATGGCAGTGGACAGATGAGTGTGACCATGCTGTCGAGAAAGTTAAGAGGATTCTAACCTCAAAACCGGTACTGAGTCATTTTGACCCCGACTTGCCCGTACATTTAACAGTTGACGCCTCAGCAAAATCTGTAGGAGCAATTTTGTCGCACGTTTATCCGGACGGAACGGAACGTCCTGTAGCATTCGCATCTCGGAAATTGAGCGAAACTGAGGCTCGGTCTCGCAAATTGAACGGGAAGCATTGGCCATTATTTTTGGCATCAAAAAGTTTCATGATTTTTTGTTTTGTAAGCGTTTCACACTTATCTCAGACCACAAGCCATTGATATATATTTTTGGTGAAAAAAGGGTATCCCTGTGTTTGCAGCCAATCGCTTACAGAGATGGGCTTTTATCCTTTCAAACTACAATTTTGAAATTAAATTTGTGAAATCAGGGGAAAATGTAGCCGATTACCTATCTAGGGTGAATATTAATGAAAATAGCGTTCTTAATAATGGGCCTATAGAATCTAATGATGTTGGTTATCTCAACTATGTACACGAATCCTGTCCGTTTATCGTTGATTGGAAGAAAATTAAGTTGGAAACTAGAGTCGACCCCGTTCTAAGCAAAGTTCATAGTATGATAATGAATGGCAACAAGTTGCCTTATAATGATCCTGTGTACAAACCATTTACGAATAGAGTAAGAGAGCTCACTGTAGATCATGGCTGTGTTATGTGGGGTTATAGAGTTATTATACCTAAGAAATATCATAAGGCTATTTTACAAGAATTACATGCAAATCATTTTGGAGTAAATAAAATGAAGGAGCTTGCTCGCTCGTACTTCTGGTGGCCGAATCTTGATATAGAAATCGAAGAAATTGCCAAGAACTGTAATGTATGTTCTAAATTTAAGAATGTTCCACCCAAATCAGTGTTGAAACCTTGGCCTTGGCCTAGGAGAGCTTGGACCCGTATACATGTTGATTTTCTTGGGCCCGTCAGTAACAACACTTACTGTTTTGTCATCATGGATTCAACATCCAAATGGATTGAAAACTTTATTGTACATAGCACTAGTACAGAAACTGTTATTAATAAGTTGTCTGAAACCTTTGCGCGATTTGGGTTACCTCGGTTCTTAACATCCGATGGTGCAGCATGTTTTACAAGTGAGTCTTTTCAAAATTTTTTGAAAAAGTTAGGCATTCAACATTTAATGGGTGCCCCATTCCACCCTCAGTCGAATGGAGAGGCAGAAAGTGCAGTTAAAATTATTAAAAACTGTATTCGCAGAGCACCATACAACCCAAATGGCGCAAATCTGGCTCGCCATATAAATGATTTTCTGTTTCAATACCGTAATACGGTACATGCCACGACTGGTGAATCACCTGCTAAGTTGTTGCTTAACCGATCTCTTAGTTGTATATTTGACTTGCTAAGGCCAAACACTGTTGATATTGTAGAGAGAAAGCAAGTAAAACAAATTAAGAATTACAAAGGTAAAAGAAATAGTAAATTTGAAGTAGGGCAAAATGTATCTGTCCAAGATTATAGGGCCCATCATGATAAGTGGCAAACGGGTGTAGTTTCTAAGGCTTTAGGATCACAAATTTATAGTGTTCAAACTTCTGATGGATTAGTGTGGAAACGTCATGTTGACCAAATTTTACCCGGTAAGGAAGTAAATGAGGTAGAATCTTGTTCAAATAGTAATGTTGAAAGTTCCAGAAAGACTAATGAAATAGATTCTCAAAATGTTTCAAATGATCAATCTGTAACAGTAACTAAGGAAACCCCTGTGGTGTCTCCTAAAGTTAGGCCAAAAAGGCAAATTAAACCACCTAATCGGTTCTCGCCTTAAGTATTTTTTTTTTCATGTCTACTTTTTTTGCCTACAATGTTAATTGAGTTGTTAAAATTGTTTCATGTCTGAGAGTTTGAGCTTATGTATCTATATATATATATTATCTGATTAAGACTTTCCGGATTTATTGTATTTTTATGGTAGACCTATGTTTATTTTATTTTCCCAAGGGGGAAGGAATGTTATAATGTAAAGTGAACCATATGTGGTTGTAGGGAACACAGTCACTACTGAAGGCTGTGGATTACAATGGTGTGTTCTTCTTCTCCCTTCCTATTAGAGTTATAGTTATAGTTTAGCTAGCACGAGATGTGTCGGGTGTTATGTCTACCATTTGTATAAAAGTGTTTTTTCAAATCCAAATAAATCGAGTGTCTCGTAAAATGAGTATTATTTCTACACCACGCCACAACAGAGAATTTGCATGAGAAAAGCACTGCGGATATGATTTTGCTATATTTTCTATGTCAGAGTCTATTTTGGGCCAATATATCAGGGATCTTGCAAGGGATTTCATCTTGGTTATACCTAAGTGAGTTGAATGCAACTCATTAAGAATATGTTCCTGCAAGCTTTTTGGAATAACTACTCGGTGACCAAGTATTAAGCACACACAAGAAAGACTGTAATCACATTTGTTTCCTTTAAAATCAAGTGCAGATAAATTCTGACCTTCTCTTAACACTGTAACTGCTTGGGACAAAGTAGGATCATTTAATGTAGCCTTAGCGATTTGTTCAGGGGAAAAAGGAAGCTGGCTAACTTGATCGATTGTGAAGATATCAAAACTCATCGTGTTCAAAAGAAGGAACTTCATATTTGTTGACAGAATCCTCATCAATAATCTGAAATGCAAACATTTTGTCTCCTTCCTCTAAGTTAACAGAACGAGATAGGTAATCCGCATTGACATGCTGTGAAGAGGGCCGATACTTAATGTCATAATCGAAATTAAGGTAACTTGCATAGTTAGCATCCCTCAAAAGAGTGAATTTCGGCCAGAGAGAATTGGGTGCAAATATATGAGAGACCGGCTTATTATCTGTGTAGATAGTAAACTTTCAACCATACACGTATTGAAAGAATCTCTTTACTCCCCAAACAATACTCAAAGCTTCTTTATCAATTTGAGGATATGCTTTCTCCGTCTTGTTCAAGGCTTTACTCGCAAATGCAACATGGCGTTCCCTTCCATCTGGCATTACATGGCTGAGAACTGCTCCTAGAGCAAACGGGGTTGCATCTGTGGAAAGAACCAAAGGTAATTCTGGATGAGAAGGGACCAAAACTCTGTCGGAAATGAGTTCTGTTTTAAGAAATTCATAAGCGGCTTCCCTTCCTTACTCCATCCAAATTTAGATGATCTCAACATGATTTGAAGAGGAGCTGTAATTGAGAACAAATTGGGAATAAATGAATGATAATAGTTAACCTTACCTAAAAAGGACTGCAATTCCTGAGCATTAGATGGTTTTTTGGCGTTAACGATTGCTTCAACATTTTCTGTCTTTTTATGAAGCCCGTTACCATAAATTCTATGACCAAGGTAGTCAACACTGTTCAGAAGAAAAGCACATTTTGGTCTCTTGAGGTGCAGCCCAGCCTCTTGCAATCTCTGAAAAACTTTTTTAAGTTCCTTAATTATACCATCATAACTACAGTAGACTCCCTCTTAACTGGCCACCTTTTAACCGGTCTCCGCTTTAACCGGCCTACCCTGACACAAAATAACATCTTTTTAATCGGCCATTTTTTATCTCAACATCGCTTTAACCGGCCGCGTTTTGCCGGAAACTAAGTTTTCTTATCTAATGTATCATTCAATTAAACTTTATTTCATATTAAACCAACTAAACTATAACGTCCTGGATGGAAGTGACTGCCACCGGAAGTCAATGCGTTTGGACCTACTATCCAGTAGACCACAATAAAGAAATTATTATTATTAGTGTAGGTTTGTTGTGGATTTCATGGGTGGTGGATATTAGCTATAAATCATATACAGTAATGTAGTTAAGGTTGTTTTTCAAGTAATAATTATATTTAGGTCATATAAAATTGTGGGATGGTGTTCTTTAATGAACATCGGTTTAACCGGCCAATTCATTATCCGGCCGCGGCCTGGTCCTGAGGTGGCCGGTTAAGAGGGAGTCTACTGTATGTGAAAATACCAGGATATCATCAAAAAAATTGAAAGCAGAGTCAATTCCTAATAGAACTTGTTCTAAACTGCGTTGCCAAATAGCAGGAATACTGGCTATACCAAACTGATCACGTGTTGGCTGTATCAAACCAAGAGTGGGTGTATTCAGAGTCATTAATTCGTAGGACTCCTCCGAACAATAAACAAGGCTCATGAAGGCATCGGCAATGTCAAGCTTACAAAAGACATTACATTACGTATTCTGTGAAATAATTCTTCAATTCTTGGTATTGGATACTCATCAACAATTAGCTGGGGGTTTAATGTACATTTATAATCCCCTGTGACACGAATTTTCACATTTTTCAAAACAACATGTGTTGGAGAAGCCCAGCGTGAAGAAGAAACCCTTCTGTAAAACCCAATTGAATTTTCTTTTCGATTTCTTCCTTATAGGTATTTAATAAAGAAAACGGCATTGGACGTGCCCTAGCAAAAACTGGGTTTGCATTTGATTGTAGTTTCAAATCAACGACCACTCCTTTCAATGTACCAGCTGAATCACAGAA
Source organism: Neoaliturus tenellus (assembly GCA_030545055.2). Lineage (NCBI taxonomy): Eukaryota > Metazoa > Arthropoda > Insecta > Hemiptera > Cicadellidae > Neoaliturus > Neoaliturus tenellus. The sequence goes on from CM061537.1 coordinate 41,997,290, forward strand.
ACGCTCATTTTGAAATTTGAGAGAAGTTTTTCAAGAGCATCCTTTTGCTCTATTGTGGGAGCCAGATGATCAGTAACTAAATTAGTCCTGACGTCACTTGATGGTTGAAAAAAATGTTCAAATTTTAGCTTGTCAACGAAATGAATGATCCATTCTCGTCCAAAAATACTATCCCCTTTGAAATTAACAACATACAAATCAAATGTTTTGGTACGATCACAATAAGTGACAGGGTCCTTACAGAAACCAACGCTTTCAAATTTATGTTTTGAATATTGGTAAAGACACGATTAGTAGGATGGAGTTCAAACTTTTTAGGAATTTTTGTAAGTATCAATACTTACTATGGAGCAAGCACCACCTGTGTCAAGTTCAAATTGAATTTCTTGTCCTGCAATAGTAACATTTAGCAATGCCCATGGAATTGATGAGGATATGGAGTTAATGGAGGAAAAAACTTCACAATCTGACTGGTAAGAAGAGTATTCAGAGTCTGACTGGTGGCCAGAAACTTCGGTTTCTGGACTTGAATGAATTTCGTTAATTTGCCTATTTCTTGAATGACAAACATTAGAGATGTGGCCAAATCTTTTACATACTCGACATTGAGTGTTATTGTGGGGACACCTAGACCTTAAGTGGTTTCCACCACAACCAAAACATGTAAATTTGGTTTTTTCTTGGATTTTAGGAGAAGTAGATTTGGGTATTGGGGCTTAATTGAGTGGTTTTAGTTCTTGGACGACTTTCATGAGAAATTTTATGAGTCAAATTTTCGGAGGTAGAGGGGAATTTTATTACTTTGAAGCTTCACAAGTAGCTTCCATATCAAGAGCTATCCTTATAACATTATCAAACTTTTCGGGCTTTTTAGACACAATCTCATCCCTAATGTCATCCCTAGCAACGCTATGAATAAATTGTACTATCAAAGAATAATCTAAAAAGTTTCCAAATTCACATATCTTGCACCTTCTTTAAGCTTTGAGCAAACACCGAAATAGTTTAATTTTCTACGGTACTTATTTTTCGAATTAACAAAATGACCTACAAGGTAAGTCTCAATCTCATCAAAACTTAAAGTGGATGTTCTTTTGGAAATGCAAGTGTTTGCAAAACACCGCTGAGCTTAGGGCCTGTGAGAACTCGTAGTTGATCTGCATATTGATCCTCAGGAACATTGCTGAGCTTTAACTTAAGTTTGTTAACTTAATTAAGTTTGAATCTTTTGAGATACTGATCAACTGGTTCTGGTTCTGAGTATTCAGGAAATGAGAAATGACTTACTGTCTGCTGTAGTTTACCAGCATGTAGAGTAGTTAGTTGCACTAGTACCAGTTTGGTTTAAGTTTCTAATTTCTCCTTGGTGCTCGTTGCCATTTTTACATTTGAAAATTAACTACATTAAAAGAAGTTGTAAAGCACATTTATTGAACTAAGGTAAACAACAACAATCTTTTATAAACATTTATAAACATTTGGTAATAATAAAACAGCTGATAGAAATAAATCAATATATAACAGCCCCAATTTTGCATTATTTAAAAATGAGAACACAGTCGCAAGAATTATTTTAGATATAAGAAATGTTCGTTGTAATAAGTTGAAACTTGGTATATAGCTTTTTGGGGCAAATGCCTAACTAAAATTAAAATAATTCCAAAAAATAAATACAAAAATTATGTAAGTCGGTTTATAAATAAGTGAGATAGAGTGATTAGAAATATAGTCCTGCATCTGAGTGGGGTAGCAGCACCTTATTTGCTTAGCTAAAGGAATTTTGCGCCAACTTAGATAATTAAATTATTTTTAAGACGCCCGGTTTTGAGCACATTTATACTGACAAATAAATGATTTTATGTCCAGTAATCATCTAAACTTTAATTATTTTAAATTCAAGATTTAACATGAACTACCAGTATTTCAAGTTCTGGACATGCTCCCTAGAAACGATGAAACTCAAGGGAAAACTTATTTACTTATATCCACAGATAATTTTAAGTTTATCACTTATAGATGCTATGTATTCAATTGGGAAAGCCCTGTGAGTGATCTGCTAGAATAGTTTGTGTCATGACAGTTTGTTAATATGTAGAATTAGTCCTGCCATTGAGTCTTTTTTTCTAACATCATGGGAGTGATGTTGTTCGCGTCCGCAGCATTTCATTAAAGCTGCACGTACTCCCTGGGTGGTGCTAAACGAACAACAATTTTTGGCAGCTGAACTATCACGCGAGTGATCTCTCAGCTATGCCAGCTGCCAGACCAAATTCAAACGGCCCTTTCCAGGGCCATTTTAGAAATGTAGGCTCCGTTTTAAATATATGTCATCTGAACGTAGAGGGTCTGAGCAAATCAAAAAGTGACTGCCTCAGCAAAGTGCTGCGAGAAAATAATGTCGATGTCCTGGCACTACAAGAAACACATGTAGAAGACCTAGAGAACAGTGCGAGGGGAAACATCACAGAATATAGGCTTGTGGAGGAAATAGGACACAGGGTCTATGGTGTAGCGACTTACGTGAGGCAAGACATAGACGACGTATCAGTCTCCCACAAAAGTTGTGTGAACAGCATATTTACTATTGCTGTTAAGGTATCTGAGACTACCATTGTCAATGTCTACAAACCACCGAACATCCAGTGGCCAGATACAGCTCTCCCATCTTTTGAACATCCTGTAGTATATGTAGGTGACTTTAACAGTCATCACACACAGTGGGGATACTCGTCCGATGATGAAAATGGCACTCGTCTTACAAGCTGGGCTGAAAATAACAACCTTTTCTTGGTATTTAATGCCAAGGACCCACACACTTTCCATTCTGCCCGATGGCGTCATGGGTACTCCCCAGACTTGTGCTTTTGTTCTCGTGACCGGTCAGCAACACCCATACCAACTTGCAGGAGGGTCCTAGATGCTTTTCCTCACTCTCAGCATAGGCCTGTTCTAATATCAGTAGGAATCAAAATTCCTCTCGTAAGATCTTTTCCTCGGCCTAGGTGGAACTTCAACAAAGCTGAGTGGGAGGCCTTCTCTTCCAGGCTTGACAAAGGCATCAGGTTCATCCCCCCTAAAATAAAAACCTATGATCGGTTCACACGACTTGTTCTGTCTTGTGCTAAAGCGTCTATCCCAAGAGGTTTTAGGAAAGAGTACATACCAGGACGGAGTCAAGAGTGCGAAGACCTTTACAGTGAGTTCACTGACACTGCCGACAGAGATGTAGTGGACCAACTCCTTAACTCTCTCGACAACTCCAGGAGAGAGAAATGGGTGAAAACTGTTGAAAATCTGAACTTCACCCGCAGTAGTCGGAAAGCTTGGTCTCTACTCAGGAAGCTCTCCACTGGTAAGCCAAATGAAAAACCCGCAACCTCACCCTTGTGTTATTGCAAAACGCCTCTCCTGTCTGTCTAAACCGGTGCGTACGTCCGCAGATAGGAAAATAAATTTTAAGCTTAATGAAATTAAGGAAAGTCGGCAAGCGCCATTGGAAGTCTCCAGACCTTTCACAGTAGATGAGTTGGATGTGGCTATTGATGCTATGCCAATTGGCAAAGCAGCAGGTATGGATGAAATCTTCCCGGAGTTCAAAAAACACTTGGGTAAAAAGGCTAGACAGTGGCTTCTTGCAGTTTTTAATTCCAGAAGGGAAACTGGCGACTCGCCTGGTATATTTAGAAGATCGAAAATAATAGCTGTCTTGAAGCCAAATAAAGATCCACAACTGCCAGAAAGTTACCGACCCATAGCTCTTCTTAGTGTCTGTTATAAGCTGCTCGAGAGGTTGATATACAACAGAATCCTCCCTGTTCTGGATTCCAGCATCCCCGTCGAACAAGCTAGGTTTAGGCCTGGGCGCAACTGTTGTGACCAGGTTCTAGCTCTTACTTCCTTCATCGAGAATGGGTTTGAGTGAAAACTGAAAACCTCTGTTGCTTTCTTAGATCTTACTGCAGCTTATGCCACTGTCTGGAGAAAAGGCCTTCTCATTAAATTTTATAACCTGATTCCTTGCCCTTTCCTTTGCGTCTCCTCAACTCGATGCTCTCCAATAGGATGATTAAAGTATATTTGGGACGCAAGGAAAGTACTTTTAGGCAATTAAAAAATGGCCTGACACAGGGGTCAGTGCTTGCCCCACTGCTGTTTAATGTGTATACTGCCGACATGCCTGACACTTGCTCCTTAAAGTTTGCCTATGCGGATGATATTGTACTGGCTTATCAGCACAAGGAATTCCGACATGCTGAGGAAGTACTAACAATTAATGACCTCAAGACCCTCGGTGAATACTTTAAGGCCTGGAAGCTAAATCCAAACCCAACTAAAACTGAGGTATCTTGCTTTCACTTGAACAATAGACTAGCCCACCAAAAGCTTAAAATCGTATTTGACGGTGTTGAGCTAAAGCACAATGATCACCCACAGTACCTTGGAGTCACTTTAGATCGGTCTCTCACATTCAAAAGCCACCTACAAAAGACAGCAGCCAAGGTGAGAGCTAGGACTAACATTGTCCATCACCTTGCTGGCTCCACATGGGGAGCTAATGCACAAGCTCTGCGAACCACTGCTTTGTCCCTGGTTTACTCAACCGCAGAGTACTGTGCTCCCGTGTGGCTGAACAGTGTGCATGTCAGAGAGATCGACGTCCAACTGAACAGGACTATGAGAGCCATAAGTGGTACACTCATGGCAACACCTGTACCCTGGCTCCCAGTGCTGTGTAATATCGCTCCACCTGAAATAAGACGAAGGGAGGCACTTAGGGAATATAATAAGATCGTATCCAATCCACAGCTACCCATCCATGATTACCTACCCCAGGAGACGGGCAGATTGAGGTCCCGAAGACCACCACTGCGGACAGCATCCCAGTTGACGGAGACAAACTTTTCCATCCATACCGACTGGACTTCCTCCTGGGACTCTTTCCGAGGCCGGAATCAATTTTTAATTGCTGACCCAACCTTAGCAGTAAGTGGTATGGATCTTCCTCGGAAGCAGTGGACCGTTCTCAATCGATTCCGCACTGGTGTGGGAAGATGTAATTATTGGAAATACAAATGGGGAATGACAGAAGACCAGTCATGCCGCTGTGGAGCGGAGTTGCAGACTATGACTCACATAGTCAATGAGTGCCCTTTGAGTGCTTTCCCCGAAGGATTGATTGGGCTGCATTGTGCAAGTGAAGCTGGGCTGCAATGGCTTAGCGCCCTGGATTTAGCCTTGTAAAGAGAGATCATAACTTTATGTTTTTAGTTTAGTTTTTTAAATTTTTTGATGCAGGTGCTAAGCACCTCAGAGAATGTATTATATTTTTCTGAAGTTGGTGGCTGGCTATTAATGCCATACGATATATATATATATCTAACATCAACCCCATTGACAACCTTTTTTGCTGTCAATACTTATTAGTTTCATAATTTTATACTTTCATTGATTAGTTACTTTTGTAGAAATACAACAAAAATTACGGCTTAAGTGTGTAGTTAAAACAATTTTTTCAATTTGGTTGTATAAACTTTGATAGTAAAACCTTCAGTTAGCAGTTTTTAGTTTCCAACTTGAAAATTTAGTTTACTTATATCATTATTTTAATTTATAAGCACATTAATATGTGTATAGCTTTGAACTGTAATGTTCATTCAAATTTATGTTTATTGGATGGACGGATTGAAGAGTAGTGAAATCCTCAAATCCTCATACATGACTGTTGGTCGCTCAGTGTAGTGACAGATCCCGATTTCATTGACCGACGATTACGTTCGCAAGAAGCCTCAGATCGACTTCAAACTTTCACACTAGATTTTTAGATTTTAGGCGTAATTTTTACGATCAAGTTCGTTTCTTAAGTTATTCTTTTAAGTAATAAAGTAATGAGAGGTAATTTAATTTCCCATAAGAAATGCATTGTAGGCTATAAATAACGGTGCTTAAGGCTATGTTAAACGGGGATTAAGTTGTTTGTTGTCAAACATTGAATAAACGTGTTATGGAAACTACTTTCTGCTGCCTGTTGTACAATAACTACACTAAACATTTTACAATTTGTTTCTTATGAAATATTTTGAAATAGGTTATGAATACTATGAAGATATATTTTGTTTAACAAACAATAATACCAAGATAATATTTACTAAAATAATAAAATTTGTAAAACGTAGGCCTATTTACTGGATAGTAATTTGCCTATTTCCTATAGTAACCTATTTCACCTATTTACCATAGTAATCCTATTTACTATAGTATTCCTATAGTGCCTATTTGCCTATAGTAATAATATATTGAATGAAAACAAACATAAAAAAATTTTTCTATATAGTTAATATGTGTAATTTGATTGATGTGTTGTTTGTTTTATTTTACTTTCTCCCCCTATACCATAGTATATGGAGAAAGTATTGTTTTCGTCAAAATTTTCGAATTTGAGCTGTTGGTGGATTTATCCATGTTGGTTCCCCCTGAGTCCAAAAAAGTGGTTTTCGGAGTGATGTCTGTGTGTGTGTGTGTGTGTGTGTGTGTGTGTGTGTATGTGTGTCAGGATGTAAACAGAGCTAGAGAATGCCCCAATGGTCCGATTTTGATGAAATTTTGTAGGTAGGTCCAAACCCACGATAATTCCAGGCGTTTTTTTCATTTTTTTGAATTTTTTATTTTTAAGGGTAGTTTACCCCCAAAAACCCTCAAAAATCGTCAAAAATCAATATTTCTCAAAAACGGCTCTAACGATTTTGATTAAAATTTTGTGGTTTATTAAGCTTAAAATGGTGAATAAAATGACACCACCCGCATCTCCGGGAAAATGCGCGTTCAAAAGTTATGGAGTAAAAAGTGTTTCAAAAATCAATTTTTTGAATTTTCAAAATAGCTGTTGTCTCGAAATAAATTTTACTTATCACCATTAAATCAAGCTTAAAAAACTAAATAATCCAGTATTTTAAATTATTGTTCTACGTCAAGTGGTTGCGGAGAAAATTCAATTTTTCGTTTAGCGGTAAACGCAGTACGTTGTTAAAAGTCACAGACGCGCGTAGGGTCAAACGAGCGCTGCTCAGCTGGTAGCTATCCGACTGAGTCATCAAGACATTAATGTTTGGAGCTTTTAACACCTTTTTATATATTGTTGGGAGAAAGTATGTGTCAGTTAACTGATATCGTTTATTTTATTTTTAATAGCGTATAACTAAGATTATCTGGCTTATGTTTCTGTTCATCCCCATACGCGTGGTACAAGCCAACTCCTAGTTAAATTAAAATAGAATTTTTCTATTTATTGTTAATGTGTGTTTCATTTGTTTACACATCTCTAATTATAGCAAACAAACAAATGAAACACACATTAACAATAGTAAGAAAAATTCTATTTTAATTTATATATATATATATATATATATATATATTATATATATATATATATATATATATATATATATATATATATATATATATATATACTTATATATAGGGTGGCAGATTAAATTATTGACATTACAAAACAATATAATCAGGATGGCTTCAAACAAAATCATTCCAACCAATTTATTAGAAATAACCAGGGGCGAACCCAGGAGGGGGATAAAGGGGATATATCCCCCCCCCCAAAATGTTGGAGAATAAAAAAATATGTTCAAAAAAATAAAAATAATCTATGACAAATGGTTAAAAAATTATTTTCATATGCCAGACTTATATAAATAATAATAAGGGTTTTAATTGCACAATGCAAAAAGATAAATCAGTAATATTACATCCAAAACTGGTAATTTTAGTTTTGGAAATGAAATACATTATTTATTGCGCGTTGGCATTACTGACGAGTTCATACAATGTGTCGCGTCGGCACTGTCGAGCTCTCGCGATTGGCACTAAGCGTGCTCTAATTCACTTCCAGTGCTTCCACCCCTAACTATTAGTTATTCTGTGGTTTTGCCCTTTAGTTAGTCTAAACGTGTGTGTATGTTTAGAGATAAAGTAAACTCATATATTTGACGAATTTTAAGTAGTGTACTTATTTTGTTATTATAGACTGTAGAATGTCATTTACTGCAGCATACTCCATTTGAAATTGGAGGAAGGCAGTAAGAAGGCCATTTGGTTGAGGAAGGCACCTTTCCGGACATGCTAAAGGTTAGCAGGACCGTTCCTGTTTTCAAGAAAGGCGATGGAGATAGCGTCACGAGTTACAGGCCTATCTCAATCATTCCCATCTTTGCCAAGGTCTTTGAATCTGTCATGTTGGAGCAGCTGTGTGGGTTCTTCGAGGAGCATCGCCTCATCGCCCCTGCACAATTTGGTTTCCGGAGGGGCATGTCTACAGTCCAGGCTGTGGACTCCCTCACTCAAGTAATTTTAAACTCTTTTGAAGATAGAAGTTCTACATCTGTCATGCTTTGTGACTTGTCACGCGCGTTTGACTGCGTCTCACACAGTCTTCTTTTGTCAAAACTTGAACGGTATGGAGTGAGAGGCGATGCTCTTTTAATTCTGAGGTCATACCTTAATGGTCGATCACAAGTAGTAACCTGGAATGGATGTAACTCTGCCTCCTTGGATGTGAAGTATGGGGTCCCTCAAGGCTCCATACTCGGCCCTTTCTTGTTCATTGTTTCAATTAATGATCTGTATAACAAAGTTCCAGGTAATGTGATTATGTATGCAGATGACACCACCCTGTTTTCGTGTCACTCCGACTTTTTTGTTGCTAAGGCAGCAGTGCAGGAGTTATTAGATACTGCTGCTACATGGTTTCGCTTAAACAAACTCTCACTCAATGAAGCCAAAACTCAGTCCATCACTTTTGGTCTGTGCAAAGATATTGTGATTGACCCACCTGTTAGGCTGCTGGGCTTTGCACTGGATCCACAGCTCAATTGGTCTGTGCACATAGAATCTCTGTGCTGTAAACTAAGTAGAGTAACTTACTTGATTAGACGCCTTAAGTTTGACATGCCTCAGGAATTTGTTCGCCTCGCTTACTTTGCTTTTTTTCAGTCTCACCTTCAGTATGGCACAAGGCTATGGGGGCATACACCAGCCACTCAAAAAGTTTTGCTCCTGCAAAAAAAAGCTGTAAGGATCCTTTGCGGAGCTCCATATCTTGAGCATTGCAAACCTCTGTTTATCCAATGTGGCATAATGTCCGTGTACAACGTATACATTTATCAGTGTCTAGTTGAAGTAAAGAAACAGGAGTCCGATCTCATTTTAAACAGTAATGTGCATGATTATGAAACAAGAACAAGTCACAATGTATATAGATGTAGATATAGATTAAGCAAGTCTCTAAACTGTTTCCCTGTTTCAGGTATAAGGTTCTTTAATGCCATACCTCTGCAAGTTAGGCAACAATCACCCAAGATATTTGAGAAAACTCTGAAAAAGTGGATGCTGGCCAATCCCTTTTATAGCCTACAAGAATTCTGGGAAGCAGATTTTTCTAATATTGCCTAACAGAACAGAACTGGCCCAGAGGTATGCGTGTGGCTTTTAAATTTTCTTTTTCTTTTTTTCTTTTGTTTTTTTTACCTGTGCATGGTGTGGTGTGCTGCATGGTGTGCATAGACTATGAACTTGACTCGCCTTGATGGACTGCTTTTGTTAATCAAGAGGATTTGATCTGATTGTATTTTTTTTTCTCTCTCTTTAGTTTTAGTTAGTTTTAATGACATGGCCTATTGTCAACTGATTGAATGGCTAAATAAAAGAATTTGAATTTGAATTTGAATTTGACGACTCGATTCTTTTTTTGAGAAGACACAATAACTTTTGCCTTCATATATGCACTGTTAAAATAATACGAGTATAATACTTTTATGTTACAATTGTATTATACTGTTATTAGTTATTACCTATTATAATTATATATTATCTTTACAATCCATAATAAGCTAAATGATTCCAAATACCCCTCAAGAGAAGTATGGAAAGTAGTAAATAAAAATAGAAATAAATTTAAATCATTTATTCACACCGACTTCAAACTTAAAACATCAAATGGAGTCCTAGAAGATCCTAATTTAATTGCTGAGGAATTCAATAAGTTTTTTATAAGTGTTGGACAAAATTACTCTACCAAAGCAAATACCTCAAATGACTTGATACCTTCTAATACAATTTTAAATTCTATATTTTTACATGAAACAACTGAAAAAGAAGTTATAAGTACCATTACTTCATTAAAGTCATCTAATTCTTTTGGATTTGATGAGATATCTTCTACACTCCTTAAAGCTTGCTCCACTGAACTGTCTTCACCGCTGACATATTTAATAAATTCATCAATTACTGCTGGAGAATTTCCCCAAATTTTAAAAATGTCAAAAGTCATCCCAATTTTCAAAAATGAAGATCCACAAAATCCAAGTAATTTTAGGCCGATATCTATACTTTCGACGTTTAGTAAAGTATTTGAAAAAATAATTCTTCAAAGACTATTATCATTTTTAGAACAAAATGAAATCTTATAAAAAAATCAATTTGGGTTCCAAAAAAATATCTCTACTATAAATGCTATGTTTGATGTCATCAACTACATTACATATCATCTAGACAATAAGGAAAATGTGATGGCTCTATTTTTAGATTTAAAAAAAGCATTTGATAATGTTTGTCATGAGCATCTGTTAAGTAAACTGTATCATATTGGAATAAGAGGAATTGCTCTTGATTGGTTTTCATCTTACCTTTGTAACAGACAGCAATCAGTGCAAATCCCATACATAGATAGTAAAAATTGTATAAATTACTCTGAGTCAAAAAAACTACAGATAAGGTCAGGCGTTCCTCAAGGTTCTGTCCTTGGCCCAATTTTATTCATCATATATGTAAATGACATTGCATCAACTAAAAATCTTTCCAAAATTACTTTATTTGCTGATGACACAACATTATTAGTCTAAAGTCAAAATCGAAACCAATTAGAAGTTAAAGCTTTTCAAGAATCAAATATTTTAGCACAATGTTTCTCAGACAATTATTTTGAAATAAATCTCTCAAAAACAAAATTTATGGAATTTTACATACGAGAAAAAGCAGAACATGATTTCAACTTAAACGTTATCATTGAAAATCAAAATATAACAAATGAAAAATCAACAAAATTTTTGGGACTTGCAGTAGATGAAAATTTGAATTTCAACGTCCATATTGACAATATGTGTAAAAAACTCTCTCAAATTATTTTCCTTTTAAGAAGATTATCAACATTCTGTGATAGAGAAGTACTTTTCACAGCATATTATTCATTATTTGTATCTAATATGAGATATGCCATTCCCATTTGGGGTATGGCCTCATCGAGAACAAAGCAAGTATTTAAATTACAGAAATCTGCATTAAGAACAATATTTAAATTAAGAAAAAAAAGAATCATGCAAAGAGATATTTAAAAATTATGATCTGATGACATATTATTCTTTATATATATATGAAACATTAAATTTTGTAAAAAATAACCTGGATAAATTTGACATAAATAAACAAAGAAAATTCATGAATTATAATTTAAGAAGAGAAAACAAATTATCTTAAAATTTTCACAGGACAACTTTTTTTGAAAAACATTTATTTTACAATGGAAGAAAACTTTATAATCACTTACCAAACTATATTAAAAATTTGGAAAATAAAGACTTCAAGAGGGAATTAAAATTACTGTTAACGGAAGTTCCAATATACTCAATTGAAGAATTTTATAAGAAAAATTATAATTCTAAAAACACAATTAATTATAAGAATTATTGAATATTTTTGTAATGTCGATGCAATTTATATTGTCAAGACAAATAAATATTATTATTATTACTATTATTATTAAATATTATTATTATATAAATAACTCTGTTACTGTGTTCTGTGTCTTATAGATAAATCACGTATTTACCTCTTGATGAGTAATGTATTATGGTGTTTAGACTATAACTTTTTACTGTACTTTGCCAGAGTGTTATTTTTTTCCATCGTTATATAAAGTAAATAAATTTTTCCCAAGTTTAAATAATAGTCTGATCCCTTTATTTAATATTTGGAACCCATTATTTTCACTCAAAATTCTGACGGAGAAGAGGTTTGCAAAAAGTTTTATTTTAACTTCTGAAATTTACTAAAACTAACCATTTAGCTTAAAAAATTCCAAAATTATTCGGGAGCGGCCCCCCGGACCCGTTGTGTTCTTGGGTTGGGGGGGGGGGGGGTTCCATACCCCTAAACCCCCCAGTGTGACCCTTCTGCAAAAAATATCTCCCCCCGAAATTGAATCCTGGGTTCGCCCCTGGAAATAACTCTTCATAGAGAAATGTCTCTATAGGTGTTTATAATACAGGGAGGCCTATATTACAAAAAAGGTTGAGATAATTAAACAAACTCTTTGATGGTTTGACATTTTATCATATGTCAATATCTATTTTGATAGTTTGTTTTCAGCTGAAAAACAGCAACACAGAAAAATATTTACATACGGTAAACTTTTTAAATTAGGTTATCTTTACAAATTTCCAGTTATTTTAAGAACTTTTTTCATTTTCTAAAAGACATTTACTCAAAACATACGCTCAAACAAGTACCCACAAGATTTCCACCTTTAAATAAAGCAAAGCATGTTCTTAATGAAAATTAAATTCACAAAAACTTTTAACAGCAGAACATTTTATAAATTGAAGGAAAGAAGTTATTGCTATACATTTGGTTCTAGTATAAAAATGAACTACAAGCATGATCTATGTAAAAATTTGCATTACCAAAATTGTCGCTTACAACTTTACAAAAGGGATTTCCGAACGACTAGCTCAAACCAAGCTCTTCCTCCATTGCTTTGGTTATTGATTCGATCTGTGTTAAAATTAACGGCAATTTTGACCGGGAGAGGCATTCGGATATGGTGGGCAAAGCTTCCACCAAGTGAAAAGCAGCGAATTATGAGTAAATTACAAGAGAACAAACCCAAATTATTTCTTGGGTCATTCACGTTTGGTGGTGTCGTCAGTTTCTACTATGTGTCTCATTTAGTAGAGGACCCAGTAACAAAGAGGAAGAAATTCATTCTATTTTCTGAAAAACAAATCGATCAAATTGCAAAAATGGAATGTGAATATATTTTGAAGAAACTTCAAAAAAAGATAACAAGATCAGGACTAGTCTACGAAAACGTTTTAAAGACTTCTCAGAAAATCGTTCAGTCAAATAAACATTTTCCAGGAGTGCAAAAGAAGTGGGAAGTATTTATTATCAACGATGAGGATAAAAGAAATGCCTTTGTTCTTCCGAGTGGGCATATTTTTATTTTCACGGGAATAATGAAAATGATTAGCAATAACGATCAACTAGCTGTGATTCTTGCTCACGAAATGTCTCATGCACTCTTAAATCACTCGGCAGAAGTCACCAGCAAAACGCATTTTCTGGAGCTGCTAATGCTTTTACCAATATTATTAATTTGGGCTGTTCTCCCTGATTTTGTGGCTCTCTCCTCTCAACTTCTAGTAGAGGCGATAAGCACAATACTGTTCCGTCTACCCATGAACCGTAAGATGGAGGTGGAGGCTGATGTAGTCGGGCTCTCAATGGCCGCTAGAGCATGCTTCGATCCTCGGCAAGCCACTGTGTTTTGGAAGAAGATGGATGATCTTGGAGAGAGGGAAGCAGCTGAGTGGCTTTCCACTCATCCTCGCTACAAGACACGCTACGAAATATTACAGAGGAGAATGCCTGAAGCGATACGTATTTATCATCAACACTGTTCCAAGGCAGACATGGACCCACGGAGTTAATTTATCGATACTGCTTAAAAAGTTTAGTTGATTTAGGGCCTATGTCTATAAATGTTAAACTTAGCTACTTTTGTCCTTGAAAAAATATATTTTTTAACCTTTTATCTTGAGATTTAATATACAAGTAGAGTTGCCCTTTGAAAAATACATATTAAAATGATAGTGATAAAACCTCCCATCCTCCCCTATTGTTATAAATTCAAAGAATTTAAAACTATGTATCATATGTCGGCCTGCCATACGTCCCGGTTTGACTGGGACAGTCCCGGTTTTTCGCTCTTGTCCCAGTGCATGTCCCGGCCGGTTTTGATTTTGTCCCGGTTTTAGTAAAACATGAGGAAAATATTGAATCAAATTTTGCAATTTGTATATAATATTTTTATAAATCAATTTCATTCCATAGAGTTAGGATCTTGTTAAATAACATGTTGTGTGTTTTTAAAATTGTTATTTTTGTTGTTATTGTTAAAAATTTTTGTTATTTTTTATAATGTATTATTTAGTACTGTAACATATTTTAAATTACAGTAAGTCTACATTCAGTCCATCCAAACACTAGTTTAAATGACATACTATTGTGTTTTTTTGACACTTTTTGTGTTATTATATTTTATAGAACACAGTAACATTTTTTGGATTACAGTCTATCTGATCTTGTTAGAATAACTTGTTTAAAATGTAAGTAACTGATTTATATTTTTAGAGTGTTATTTAAGAAATCCTTGATCAATCGGAAAATTTCAATGTTTATAAATAAAACTAGTATATTGAAATAATGAACTAGAATTTTTATCTTTCACAATAATTGAAACTAAAATTTACATAATTTTATCACTGAATTGTTCTTCATTTGGGTCTCCTGGGGGGGGGGGGGGGTGATGTATATATTGTTTATACCCTAGGTGTCCCGGTTTGACCCTGTAAAATGATGGCAAGCCTAATCATATGGCATATGAGGCAGTTAAATTTTCTACACGATTTCCTCTAAGGGACATCTCAAAAGGAAGTCTAGGAGGATACTTCATTGGCCTTTGTCATACTTTATGTAATTTCAAAGGCCTTTTTAATTCAAAACAATGTGTCTGCTAGCCTACCCGAACTTAAAAGGCCACAATAAATGTCAGAAGTTATTGTATTTTTTAACTTATTGAGCAATATATGATTTTAATGCAAAATTTGATCATCTGCCATTTTTGACTCGGTCATCCCTTCAAGTTTGGGTTTGCAGTGTTCTTCTCTTCTAAGTGAGACCTTTAATTTGACATGCACATCAACCTATACTTAGCCCTAATCCATTTAAGATTTTCAAGACTTCCTCATGCAGTGGGCTCCAGCTCCTTGAAGTGTGAAGTGACAAATATAATATCATACAAAAAAGGTTATTTAAGTCTAAAACTTACTCAAATAATTTAGCCTAATTAATCGTCATTACAGTAAGTTGAAAAAGATTCAACTTCACCAATGCTCCATAGCCAGTTTATTTTTCCCCTCTCGTAAAAGAAAATATTTTAAAGCCGCGTCCGCACTGGCCGAACATTCGTGGCGAACTTGTTTGGCGAACACAAAAAATCAACAAACATTTCTAACGAACAATCACCGGCCGTATGATTTACATTCTAAATGGTTAGCAACGAACAAACAAAAGTTCGGAAGAACTTTGTTCGGCGAACATGTTCGGCCAGTGCGGACGCGGCTTAATGGTTACAACGTGTGTTTTAATATTTTTGTCACTAGAGATAAGACTAGGCAGGCAAGAACTACAGCACTAGCCTGGGGGATATTTTATTTTGTAAACTATCAAGTTCTTGTTTTACCCCTTTGTGTCCTGAGATCTGTGACAAAAGTCAGTACTCTGCACTCTAACACTCTACCAAAACGTTAATACCATTCGAAGTTCCCAGGGGTAAAAGGGCCAAATCCATCCAAACAAATTTTTGAGGAAACAGATTTTAAAGTTTATGTTACTTTCATTTTCAAAGTAAAAGTTATTATTGTTTTTCAGTAAAATCAATTTATGTACCCTGTAAACTTAGCTGTATTACCCTTAAAAATATTTTCTTAAGAAGCTGTACTGTATTAATTTGAGTATATATATATATATATATATATATATATATATATATATATATATATATATATATATATATATATAAAACTAGCTGTTGCCCCCGTCACGGCTTCGCCCGAGATTGAATTCATTTTAAAATTGTAATAAAATCTTTTTAAAGAGCAACAAAATCTACTTCCTTAAGAATGACATTGAAACAATGAAGTAAAAAGTGTGAGTGGAGCTCTGAAGGAATTTCACAAAACCTGTTCTTAGTGAGAAAAGGTTTTTTAAATAGAAAAGGCCCTGAGAATCTACAAGCAAAAAGGAATGTCCAAGTCAAATTTCAAACCTGTTGGCCCTGGATTAATTTTGAAGTCATGAGGGGTGGAGCCCTAGAGAACTTCAAAAACTATATTTACAAAACCATTTTGTAGTGAGCACCTGTTAGCAAAACTGAACATCCACTTTAAATTTATAACCCCTAGGATCTATGGCAGTGCCGTCCTTAGGGTGGAGCGAGTGGAGCGGCCGCTCCAGGCCCCGCGCTGAGGAGGGCCTCGCGCCGCGAGTCCTTCCGCGCTAAAAAGTTATCGGTTTAAATTCCCGCGCAATATGTTCAATAATTGTGATTTAAAAACCTACGAACGCGATTCTTTTATTCGTACGTAATAGTAGCGACCAAAAGGATGTAAACGTAAACGCAAAACATCGTTTGATAGCGGCGGCCGGTGGGCGGGGTGACGGGACCAAGCCTCGCGGCCGCCGAGCCATGCTTGAAAATGCCACACAACCATGCATGACCGACTTTGCCTATCTCTAGCCGTTTTTTAACTGTTTGTCTGTATATGAATTTTAATTGATCAATTATATCTTTGAAGTTATTTAAGGTACGGAATTAAAACTTGGCACAACTGTTAAGTGCGTTAAGGCACAAATGCAAATGAATTTGGACATTTCTAACGTTTATGGTTGCAAAATGGCGGCCATTTAAAATTTTCAAAGCTAAATATCTTAAAAACTGCAAACAAAAAAGTTGAAACTAAGTTTGGTTTATAATGATCAAATCAGAAACAACGAATTAATCTAAGTTTTTACATTTTTAAATCATAAAGATTTACATAGGCCTAAGATTACGAGCGAAACAAGTGTTTTCACAAAATAAGATTTTTATTCCTCCACTGCCCATTAGTAGACTATTTTTACTCCGGTAATTAAATAATGCAATTTTTTGTTAGTTTGCAAAAGTTTGTAAAATTTACAGCTTTTAAAAATATTTAGCTTTGAACATTTTTAATTACAGCCATCTTGAAACTTGAAACAGTAAAAGTTTGAAATGTAGAAATTCACTTGCATTTGCGACTTAATACAGGGTGTCTCTGAACTCTCTTCCTTTTCAGGTATTATTCCTGGACCAAAGACAAGCCAAAATCAAAATATCATATTACAAAATTCCAAAACACCATAGTTACATGTACAGCCGCCATTTTGTATTTTTTAAGAATAATTTTTAATTTAAGAACGGCTTGAGGTAATAGGTGGAAATCCGGTACACAGCTTTTTGAACTAAAGACCTAGCTAGAAAAAATAACCAACTTTTTATAATTCATGTTTTCAAAATGATGGCCAATTAAAATCTTTAACCTTAAATTACATAAAAACTACCTTCATAAGGTAGCAAAGTTTATGTTCTTATGTGGTTTTTTCCAAAATTTAATTTAAAATCCAACGATGTAAAAATCATGAAAGTTTGTTTATAAATAAGCGAGATAGAGCGATATAACCGAGGCTAGTCACGGTCGGACCGCTTCCCCGGGAGCAGTTTTGGTATGAAATCCATTGTTGAACTGGCGCTGGCGCCGCGACCCGCGTTTTTTGCGCGGCAACCCGCTCATATGCGTGACTATTTGTATTAAAATCACTAAATTTTAAATATAATATTTTAGCTTGTCTTTGGTTCAGGAATAATACCTGAAAAGGAGGGTAGAGGGGAGAGTTCAGGGAGACAATGTAATTAATAGTTGTGCCAAGTTTCATTTCTGTGACTCGAATAATTTCAAAGATATAGGGGTCTCAAGGATTGAGAACATATATAGACAGTCGGAAAACGTCTAGACATAACTTGGACACATGCTGTCGTATGTTCCATACCCCACAACCCCCCAGCAATCACAGTTAAATAAGGCCTCGCAAAAATATTTTGCTCCAGGCCTCGCATTTCCTAAGGACGGCTCTGATCTATGGTAAAATCTTAAGGTTCTATGGTGCGGAGCACTAAAGAAAATTTGCAAAATTATTTTTTAGTGAGCACTTATGAGCAAAGAGGAAAGCCCATGTTAAATTTCAACCCCGTGGGCCCTAGAGTAATTTTCAAGACCTGTGGGGCGGAGCAGCAAAGGATTTTCTAAAACTATATTTGCAAAAGGTTTTTTTAGCAAGTAACTATGAGAAAAGAAGAACGTACAATTCAAACTAAACCCCCGAGGCCCAAAAGCAATTTTGAAGTCCTGTGGGGCGGAGCCCTAAAGAACATCGAAAACTATATTGGCAAAACCGTTTCCTAGTGATCACCCATGAGCAAAGAGAAACTTCCATGTCAAATATCAACCCCGGAGGCCCTAAAGTAATTTTGAAGTCCTGGAGCGGAGCCCTAAAGAACTTCGAAAACTATATTTGCACAACTGTTTTCTTAGGGAGCACCCATGAGCATAAAAAACCGTCCATGTCAAATTTTAACCCCGGAGGCCCTAAAGTAATTCTGAAGTCCAGTGGGGCGGAGCACTAAAGTGTTTCAAAAACTATATTTGCAAAACAGTTTCTTAATAAGTATCTATAAACAAAGAGAATCGTCCATGTCAAATTTCAACACGTAGGCTATACAGTAATTGTGAGCTTCTGTGGGGCTGAGTCCTAAAGGGGATGTTCAAAGCCCTTTTTTTATTGAGCACCTAAGAGAAAAGAGATCACTCCAAATTTCAACCCCACAGGTTTCTTAATTTGTATTTAAATTTGGCCACACACATAATGTTATATTAAAATTTCGAAGGCCTGTGGGGCGGAATTTTGCAAAACCGTTTCTTAGTGAGCACCTAAGAGGCAATACAAATCTGGTGTTTAAAGTTTTAAGTAAATACATTCGATAGTTTCTGAGATTTCGTGATGAGTCAGTCAGTAATCACTCAGGTTTAGCTTGTTGCTAAGCTCACTTGCCACAATTCTATAATATTCTCTAGTTTTTCTTATACCCCGTTCAAAATAAATGTGGGGTCGAAAGCCAGAATTGTATTTCCCAACACAAGGAAAATTCTCTCAACACCTTCCTCAATTCCCTAAATTTCTTCACAATCAGATGTTATTTTAAGTTCGCCCTTAAAATTCAGAGTAGAACATAGCACTGATGATCGTTTTACTTCTCCTACCTTCCGTCAAAATTAGAATAACGATTAAAAATGTGTTAATAAATCAACATTTTATTACTCTTTTTTACCTGCATCAGTGTTGCGAGTGCTGCAGGAAAAAAAACTATTGTTCTCTTTTGCGTTGGAGATTGTTTATCTCAAGTATTCTATTACTAATAAAATAAGGAATTTCAAAATAAACTAGGGTAGAATTTATGGTTGTATATTTACCTTGATTGATAATTTTTTTTATTTGATAACTATCTAATGGTTTGTTATTAAGTACCGGTAATAATTCAAATGTAAATTAGAGTAATATATGGTGTTGATACAAAAAATATAGTACTTGTAGAATCACTACTTCTGAAAAGAAGCACCCTTATTTACTAAGGGAGGCGTTCGGAGCTTGTGCCCCGATCTTTAGGGGGCGCACCCTAGTTACGTCACTGGGTTGAACTAAGCGTGATAAACACATATTGTTTGTACCCTGTTCCCTGTTGATTTGCACCACTTTACCCACAATTCCCGCAGTTAATTTCCTTGGCAACCATCCCATAGGCTTCCTCATGGTTAACAGTTTAGCTATTCTGATTGGCCAGTGCTCGCTGGACTGGTCACAATAACAAGCTTCAAAAATCACAGATTATACTTTAAAACATCTCTGATTATTTGTTTTGTTTTTGTTGTATGTTTTTTAAACCACTTTCATTTGTTGATCTGTGAACATTCTATTGCGATTGGTTACCATATAAACGTTGGATAAGGTGTGGATAAAATGGCAAATAAGATATGGGAAAATGTAAACAAACGACTGGTTAACAAAAGGAAACTGTGGGAATCGTGGGTAAAATGTTGCCAATAATAATAGGGGGAAAAGTTCAAAGTTCCCTATCTTTGTAGCAACAATGCATACAGGACAAAATAAGTAGGGACATCCACAGTATCTAGAATATAGGGGACATCCAATTTTAAAAAATTTAGTTTTGCCCTCAAAACCTAGAGGGAAATAAAGCGCTGATGCTAATCTTCTCCTAATTGCCACGGAAGCGCTCTTATATTCTACCGTTTAAATGTCAAATGAGCATTTTTTTATAAAAACAAAACAATAAGAAACTTCTGAAAAATTATTCTAGCCATCTGTTTCTGTTTCTGATTTTTTTTTCAAATAATCAGCATAAACTTTAAATTAAAACTAGGCCTACATCTGAGTGGTGCTTTCTGTGTTTCAAGGGCGCGTCCTCACTTCCCCATAATAAAGGATGTCCCTACTTACTTGGTACGTGGTACAATCGTCTCAACGGACACGGAAACGGAAACGAAATACGAATTAATAAAATCGGATTGTATTTACTTGGTATACAATCAGCGCTTGTTCACGAGCATCCACTGGAAAGAAGTTTGTTTACGTTTTTGCCTATCACGTGACAAGTCCAACAAATACATTGGTAGTATTCCGGGCGCCTCACCGGTGTTACCGGTGACTAAAAAAAAGAATAATTGTCGTCTGCTAAACAATGCAAATGCCTTGTTAGCAGACGACAATTATCGTTTTTTTTAGTCACCGGTAACACCGGTGAGGCGCCCGGAATACTACCAGTGTCTGGAATTTGTCACATGTTAGGCAGTAACCAAACCTCTTTGCGGTGGGTGCTCGTGAACGAGTTCATTGGTAGCATACCATTGACTATGGATACTATGGATAGTATCCATAGTCAATAGTAGCACCATTGGCTTTGTCAATGTAGCACCATTGGCTTTGTCAATGTAGCACCATTGGCTTTGTCAATGTAGCACCATTGGCTTTGTCAATGTAGCCATGTAGCCAATGTTACCATTGACTTTTGTTAAAGTCAATGGTAGCACTCTATATCACTGATTGCTCTATCCTTTATCAAATACTGCAATGGTTTCGGGATTTTCGTACTTCACAAGTAAGTTAATGGTTATGCATTGAATATTATTAATTTCGATTAAACAACTTTCAAAATCGTAGTAATAATAATAATAATAACTATTAATTATTATTATATAAAATATTAATAATTATTATACTAAATAATAGTTATTATTATTATAAAATCGTAGTAAATTTTTACCATTGACTATTTAACGCTACTGCTAAAGTCAATGTTACTAAGAAAAGAAGTTTAGTTTTATTTTATTAAAAGTTTGATTTATGTTTACTTTTTGGGGCATCACCCCATAATAATAATAATAATAATAATAAATATTTTATTGATTTAAACAACTACAAAGTTGTGTATCAATGTTAACTTCACAAAAATTTGAAAAAAGGTTATTAAAAGCAGATTACATTAACATATGAGGCTAACACATCCATTGAAATAACTCAAATCAATTTTACAATTTTTTTAGAATAAGTTTAGACTTAATTATTACATAATATTATAATTAATTTTTAGGGTTCAATTTTATCCTCAGATCAGTGTTGGTGGTCCATAAACTCACTAAAACTATAGAATGCACTATTCAATAAAAAGTTTTTCAAATTAGATTTAAATTTTTTCCTACTGGTTTCAATTTTGATATAGTTTGGTAATTTATTATACAATGATATTCCTGCCTGTGATGGAAGAGTAGAGGACAAATTTAGTCTGTGTTGTTGAGGTCTAAAATTTAATTTGTTTTTTGTATCATGAGAATGAATTTCAACTCCTCGCGTTTGTTCACAGTTGAATTTTGAGAACATTATTGTTTCTAAAATGTACATACAAGGGAGTGTTAATATTCCAAATTTCCTGAAAGAGTTTTGACACGATTCACAATGGTCTAATTTTCCTATAATTCTTATTGTTTTTTTCTGTAGCACAAATAATCTTTGAAATTCTTTTTCAGCACACTGACCCCAAAACATGATTCCATATTGTATGTGGGGGTAAATAAGGCCGTAATACGCCATTTTAAATATTTTTTCAGTGCAAAATTTTGATAATTGTCTTAGGAGGTAAATGTTAGAAGAAACTTTAGCGCAAGTATTGTCAATTTGGAAAGTCCAACTTAGTCTAGAGTCTAAATGTAAACCAAGAAATTTAATTGTTGAAACTTCCTCGAGGACTGATTCATCTATCATAATTATCGGTGAGTTTTCATATCTCTCCACTTGACGGCAATTAAATTTGATGTAGTTTGTCTTTTGACAGTTAATCTTTAAATTTTGCTCTGAAAAATATTGAACGCAAGAGTTTAGATCTTTATAAGCGCATACTTCCATTTCATTTTTTGATTTGTCATTAATGCAGAGAGTAGTATCATCTGCATATTGAATTATTTTTGAAAATTGGATAGAGCACTGACAATTGTTAATATAATTAGGAATAACAAAGGGCCAAGTATTGAACCTTGAGGAACTCCACATGTAATTTTTAATTTATCAGACATTTTGTTTGAAATTTCTACTTGATGGCATCTGTTATTTAAGTAAGATTGAATCCACTTATGAGGTATTCCCCAAATTCCATAATTGTATAATTTATTAAGTAGTAATTGATGATCGACACAATCGAATGCTTTAGACCAGGCCCGGATTATCCACTAGGCCAACCTAGGCCATGGCCTAGGGCGTCAGCCGAGAGGGGGGCGTCAAACGGGCCTTTTTTATACTATGTTTCAGTCAAAAAATTATTTAACTGCAAATATAATTTAATTGTGGGGTTTTCACATTTTTTATTAAATTATTTAATAACAAGAGTAGAATGTTAAGCAAAATAGAAAGAAGAAAGGATTATTCAAGCGAACTAGAGGACCCCCTAAGTTGCCGGGACCCGAGGGGCTCCTTCGCGGCGGGAACGAGCGCCCCAATGTGCCGTAAAGAGTGTCCCTGATTAGCGGTCAAGAGCATCACCCCTGACTGGCGGTAAGCATCGCCCTGTAATCAACGGTAAATATCACCCTTGAGTTAAATCACGCCTCCCACCGCCGGCCGGTTAAGAGCGCCCCTGATCGACTGTAAAGAACGCCCCCAATACGCATAAATAGCAACTGTGGTCAGCGGTAAAGAGCGCCCCCGACAAGCGGTAAATTCCGCTAATTCACGGTAAACAGCGCCCCTTTGCCTTGACCGTCACCTTGTAAGGTTTGCTTTGACCTAGTTCCTTTGCCTTGGATTTAAATTTATTTCTGTATTACAATTATACAGGGCGTTTCTAAATTCCCTGCCAACATTTTAGGCCATTGTTCCTGGACCAAAAACAAATATCTGAAAATCATAGTAATAAAGTCGCCAGTAAAAATGCCGCCAGTTACCCGCACAGCCGAAATTTTATTTTTACACATATTAGGCCAAACTTTTATTTCCACAACGGATGGTTGTATTGAGTTCAGTTTTGGCATGAATCTTTATCACTCCAATTTCCATTACCAGAGAAAATAATTATTATTCCCCGATGTGTATTTTTAAAATGGCGGCCATTTTAAATTGTAAGCCCAAATATCTCAAAAACGGTAAGTTTTTCAAAAATTTTACTAGAGATTAAAAAATTGACAAATCAAATTATGTAACTAAGGATACCAAGTTTGTAAGGATATGACAACAAATAACGGAGTTATTGCAATTTTTCTCTTAAAATAACCTACATTTTCATAAATTTTAATGCAAAATCATTGTTTTTTTAGCAGAAAAATCACAATAACTCCATTATTTTTTCAAATACGTAATCGGAGTAAAGTGACGACCATGCCAATCTTCACTTTCCTTTAATAGTTCTGTGCTTTTATACTATAGCCAAAGTAATTAGATTTAAAATAAGTCAATATGTATCGGATGGTTTTTTGTTTTTCGTTTTTTTCGGGGGGGGGGGGGGGCGTAATTGTGACCTTTGGCCTAGGGCGTCAAAAAGTGTTAATCCGGGCCTGCTTTAGACAAATCAAGAAAGATTCCTACTGGTGTACAGTGCTCTTCTAAGCCTTTAACAATTGATTCAATTAAAATGTTGATTGCGTCCATTGTCGATTTACCTCGTCTAAACCCAAACTGATGTTTAGATAGTATATTGTGTTTATCTAAATAAATAACTAATCTATCATAAAATAATTTTTCAAAAATTTTACTAATTGTTGGTAAAATTGAGATAGGTCTGTAATTAGTAGGTAATGTTGGATCATCTTTTTTAAAAATAGGTATAATTTTAGCACATTTCAGAGAATTTGGAAAATATCCACTTGCAAAAGAAAAGTTAATTAATGTTAATAAAGGTTCAAGTAATTCATAAGCACATTGCTTGATAAGCCACATAGAAATGCCATCAGCATCACAGGTCTTTTTTGAATTCAAATTTTTTATTGTATATTCAATTTCATGTAAACTAACAGGTGTTAAAAGCATTGATGACGATGGAGACTTGTCATTAACATAGTTACAAGTATTATAATTTTTTAAATTTGAATTTGATACAGTTGAGAAAAACTTGTTCAAAGTATTTGCAACAATTAAAGGATCTTCAATAATATTGTTGCCAATTTTTATATGGATTGGTTTAGGGGAGGCTTTTCCTCTATTATTATTTATAATTTTCCAAGCGGTTTTGGATATGTTTTTGGAAGAAGCAATTTTTTTTATTAATTTCATACGTTTTTGCGTATGATTATTATTCCATATCGGAGAATTGATTCAACATATGCAAAATACACTGTCTTACGGGTTTCAAGTGAAGAACGCCCAACGCAATTTTTTGGAAACAGATTCTATTTGGTCATTCCAATTTTACTATCCACATACACTCCAATGAACTTATGAGTTTGGCAGTCACTGGCCTCTGAAGATGATTTGAAAATCATTGATTTAGTTTATGAATGATTTAATAATAGACCGTTAGTGGAAAACCACTTATTCAACTGAACGAGAGTCTCAGCAACAGAATTTTGAAGGTCATTTAAGTTTTGGGCTTTCACTAGAGCAGTGGTGTCATCCGCAAAAAGAATTAATTTGGTTTGAACAAAATTTGGCAAATCATTTATGTAGATTAAGAACAATAGAGGTCCCAAAATTGATCCTTGAGGGATTCCTACTCCTACACTCTTCCATTCTGAATAATATTTTATGCCATTTTGAACCACAACAGACCTCATTTTCCGATCCGTTAGGTATGATTTGATCCATTCAATATAATTTCCCTTCAAACCTATTTTAACCATTTTAGCAATCAACAAGTCATGATTTACACAATCAAACGCTTTGGAGACATCACAGAACACTGCAGCAGTATTCTGTGAACCATCCAAAGCAATTAAGTTACTGTTCACAAAATTGGCTAGTGCTTTTATTGTACTCATGTTTTTCCTGAATCCGAATTGGGATTTATGGAAGAAATTATTTATTTCCAGAAAGTTGGCAAGAAAATCACAGAATACTCTTTCAAAAGTTTTTGAGATATTAGAAAGAAGAGCAATGGGTCTGATAGTTATTTACTTCTAGTTTAGATTCTTTTTTGTGGATTGGGAATATTAGTCTACAAATTTTTATCACTCAAAAAAGGATTATTAGGACTCTCTGTGATGTACCTTATAGAACATCATGTAGGCTAAACCTCTTTTTTAAAATTTAAATATTCTAACTTTACCCTTCCTTTATATTCTCGAGCTACTAATCTATGTTCACAACAACTACAGTGAATTTTCAGTTTTTCAACCACAACATAGCTACGCAACACTAGAAATAGACAAGTTTTAAACTACCCTATCCAATACTGTTTCATCGTTTCATGTGATCAGTGGCAGTGGCCGATCAGAGCTCGCAAATCATACGAAATTCAGTGTACTCAACATTCGAATTTCCCCGGTACCTAAACAAGAATGACAGTTATAGTCTCGAAGTTTTTTAATAATAATAATAATGAATCTCCATTGGAGGTTAGAGGGGTTAATCATGCTGGATATCTATACTATTATTCAATACACGCTAAGGCTAAGGGGTCTTTTCTGTGTAGAGAACAATTTTCCTCCTACAATTCTCTATCAATTTTCAAGTTTCTGCTGTCGTTGAATACTGTAGGGCTTGGTCTGTAGTTGTTTCCGCCAAAAACTGATGAGAATTAGGCTGAAAATAAAAGTCGTTATATCCATACCATTGAAATCTCAAAATTTCCCATTAAAATAACATTGGGATTGAATAAAGCATTCATCTGTAAATAATAAGCTGTAAATACGTGTGGTTTTTGGTGTTTAAGCTAGGTTTACACGGGTCAAGTTACTTGAGTCAAGTAGGCGACTTGACCACGACTTGACCCGTGTAAACGTCCTTTCAAGTAAAATTTTTGTTATTCAAGTAACAGCTGTTTGTTGTTGTGACCAAAAGTGGTCGTTTACACTGTTCAAGTTACTTGAATCAAGTCAGAAAAAATGGACAGTCAAGTCGACTTGACTCGTGTAAACGTTCAGTCAAGTGAAGATTTTGTTATTCAAGTAACAGCTGATTTCAAGTAGACAGAAATTGAACATGTTTGATTTCACTTGAATCCTCCATTCAAGTAAAAATGTATTATTATTACACGTGCAGCTATCTGCAGTAAATTTGTCCAAATACTAAAATCCGTAGTTTGCCAAAGAATATTATTAGCCTACAGTTGATTTCTTAGACTTTGTTATGATTTTGCAAAGTTAAATTAATCATGATAAATATAAAATTGGTTTTTGGTTTGTATTATTTTGTTGGTATATTATACACTGTACTAAATTACATTTTTTATAAAATGAAACATAGTTCTTGCTTTTTTATAGCATTTCATTTAACTGTGAAGTTTTAGAGGAATTTGAGACGGATAGTTTTCTGTCAAACAAACTTGAACTTATTCACACAAGTCTCTAAGTCTGCTTTGTGAAGATCAAAGCCACGACGGAACTTTACAAAATTCTGTTGTGTGTGGTTAATATAATAAAGGTGGTGGTTGTTGCAATATCTTGACAAAGAGTTCGAAATTGGGCGTTTCTAGTAGATAAGGAATTTGTCACCAAGTGGAATTATGTCTCTTAAACAGTGATATACATAATTAATTCCAACAATGCCATATTTTTTTAAATACCGGTAGTATAAATTATTGACACAGTACATTTCAGTCCGCATGAAACATAGATTTTTCTGGTGAATAAATAAAAATATTAAGGCCACCTCATGCGTGTGGTCAGACGGATTCATCTGTCAGTCCCTGCCTGGAATTAGTCCTTTCACTGATCGTTCCGTGTATGGGTCGCCGAACGACGAAGGAGAAGGCCGCGTGAGCCTTCTTCTTAATTGAGCCGCATTCTTTGTAATTGCAGCTCATTTATATAGGCATTATGAGTTTGATCATGGTTTTATACATAACCAACTTTATTTTGATGGGTAAATTTCAAACTTTTTGTGATAAATTTGGACAAAACTTTTGGGACCAGTGTAGTTGAATACCCCATAGGCCTACTACAGGTAGACTTAAGCGGATTATCACTTAGAAAGACGTATATGAGCCTACTCCTAGGGTAGTAGGCAATGCATCATGTATCATTTATATTACTAAATGTTGTTCATAATATTGACGGTGCGACCTAGACTTGGAACATAAATAACCTTTCATTTTGAATTAAAAAGACGTCAGAAACATAGTTAACATTCCCAAAAATGTGTATATGTGTTTCATAAAATAATCCTTCAGCACACAAAACGTCTCTCTTGAGGAACATTCGTTTTACATTGTGGCAACCAAATTTTGTTAGCAAACTCGTGTTTACTTTTTATACTGTAACTTAGTGGTCAATGCATGGTAAGCAGTTAATATTTATGTGCTTACGGCCCAAATCTAACATTTATGTAAAAAATGAATATCTGGTCTAATTATTCCTAATTAACATTTAACCACACATAAATAATAATAAAAGCAAAGTAAATAATTATTCATAATATTATATGCATAATTTATACTGTACCTAATTTACAGTTTAAAAGTCTTTGCATTTGCATTTAAACTTGGTTAGATAGATTTTTCACGGAGGTTGTTTATATTCAGCTGATCATACCGGCAAATCATAACACAAATTATTAGCCTACTTGATTCAAGTCCACATGAAAAATCAAACAGCCAATTTTACTTGAATGTTTACATAACATTCAAGTCAACTTGAATGTTTACATAACATTCAAGTCAACTTGAATGTTTACATAACATTCAAGTCAACTTGAATCAAGTAACTTGACCAGTGTAAACCCGGCTTTTTACAGATATCCACAATATTGAATTGGTCGGATGTCATTGATTTAGAGCAAAACGTGGTACTAGTTGTACAAAAATGAAAATCGTAATACACCTGCCAGGCCCACTGTCTTAGAAGTACCCTATCATTCAGATGAAAGAGTGTAGTAGTCAGTAGTCTATAATCTAAAATCAATGACATCATTAATTGTCTAATGTTTGATAAGGTTTCGGGCAATTGACTTACTGTTTCCGAGAAATTACACGATAGGAATTTTTAGTCCAGCCGGGGATTTTTCGGGGATTACAACCAAATTACCGGGTAAAACCGGGGATTTTATGGGTACTTTGCGTTGCGGGTAAAATGGGAAACCCAGTCTGGCAACACTGTGAGGATTCAGATATTCGGATTATGTTATTGTTGTCGTTGTAATGTAATGTCACCTCCCTATCATTAAACTAATTTTAGAGTCATAGTAACTCCTTGAGTGAAAATATTTAGTTTTTAAATCCTTGGTAAAATAGTGATAAAGGCTCATGGGCATACTTTGGCGCTAAATACGGGAAAGCCAAAGGTTTAGTTATAAGTTAGGTTAACTAAGTTATAGGCTAATTTAAACATAATTTTTATTGAAACCAAATGTTAATACTAAATAACTTAGGCCTAACATGTATCTAAGATTCCTTTGCAACCAAGTTAAAAACGGTTATAAACATCAATTTGTCCTATTTAATTTTGTTAACACTAAGAGTTCAAATGGAGTTAAAACGTTCTGTGCCATCAGAGAAAGAAGTCTCTTAAACGTAACTAATAATAATCATCCAAATTTTAACTATATTAAAGAACCAGCATATGGCTTTAAAAGATATTTTCATGTCTCACCAGTAAACAAAGCGCTACCTCCAATATTATGGGTGGTTTTACGAGGTGTGCTTAAGTTTGGTGCTGTAGTGACTGGTAGAGGACTGAGGAAGTGGTGGGCTGCACTTCCTCAGAACAAGAAACAATACATTCTTCATAAAATAAATGAAAATCGTAAAAAATTAGCCATAGGAGCTGCAGTATCAGGAGGAGTGGTATATATTTACTATATATCCCACCTTATTGAAGATCCAATCACTAAAAGGAAAAAGTTCCTTATTTTTAACGAGAAACAGATAATGCAAATGGCCAAGATTGAGTGCGATGTTGTATTAGAAAATTACCAAAACAGTATAATAACATCTGGCCTTCACTACAATCATGTCTTAAGAGTTGCTAGTAGAATCCTCCAAGCAAATAGACATTTACCTGGTGCTAAAAGAACTTGGCAGGTTTTTATTATAGATGACATTGATACAAGGAATGCTTTTGTTCTTCCCAGTGGCCACATATTTATATTCACTGGAATGTTAGCGACAGTGAGTAATGACGATCAGCTTGCAGCAATTTTGGCACATGAAATGGCTCATGCACTTCTAAGCCATGCAGCTGAGGTGGCAAGTAAAACCCACCTTTATGAGTTGTTGCTGCTGATACCTCTTGTTGCTTTATGGACGTTGCTTCCTGACTCAGTGGCATTATCATCACATTACCTTACTGAATACATTAGCAGTGTCTTATTTCAGTTACCTATGAGTCGTAAACTAGAAACAGAAGCTGATACAGTAGGATTAGAAATGGCTGCTCGTGCCTGTTTTGACCCTCGTGAAGCCAGTGCCTTTTGGAAAAAAATGGAAAAACTTTCGGAAGATACTGATATTGAATGGCTGTCTACTCACCCAAGTCACAGAACAAGATACCAGACCCTTGATGAGTTAATGCCAGAAGCTGTCAGTATTCTTGCTCGCTACTGTACAAGGCCAGACATGGATCCTCGTTTGCCAAGGTAGGTTCATTTAGTCTTTGGTGACATTATAAAACCAACATTATCAAGTATTACCGGTACCGGGAACTAGGCCTAGTCAGATCCTTGTTTTACACATTCTAAAGGTTCCCTTTAAAGGCTTTTATCGTTGACTATATACACTAAACATGAATATGGACTTCTCATCCAATGCATTTTGTTTGATACAAAAATTTGGAAGGTTTGTGTACGTCAGAGTCGTTGCAATCGTTAATTATTTAGTTGAGCATCGCCAGGCTCTAACTTTTTCCTACCTTGATTGAGCGTTCTAAATGTTGTTTTACAATGAAATTGGTACGGTAAGCGTTATTTAAGTCTGCAAAAGCATATTTGTTTTCATACTGACAAAATAATCTTAATCGTCG
Organism: Neoaliturus tenellus; assembly: GCA_030545055.2. NCBI lineage: Eukaryota > Metazoa > Arthropoda > Insecta > Hemiptera > Cicadellidae > Neoaliturus > Neoaliturus tenellus. Next base: position 42,027,931 of record CM061537.1, read on the forward strand.
TCATCTGATGTGGAAGTAGACTCTCTTTCCACGTCAGGCTCTTCGGTGTAAGGACCGGTGTCTCGCCTGGTCCGGTACAGATTGGCGATCTTTGTCCACAAATGATGGAACCGGGTATTGAAATCGCAATATTTGCGTTTAAACAAGGAATTGGCAAGGAGGTAATGTAGTAAATGTTTTTTTTTTTTTTTTTTTTTTTTTTGTTCCCGTACTGTTGTTTTTGCACTGACCACACTGAAAGACGCCACTGATGAGTCACCGCTCATGCACGGACTAGCAAGTGCAAGTGCGTACATCGGCTGATCGGCTGGCCAGACAATGGTGTATAAGTTAGAAATCTATACTTAACACATAATGTGCCAAGTTTCAATTTCATACCTAAAAAGTTTTAAAAATATAGGCCTAATTGATTGATTAGAATTTACTAACTTGCAGACAGATTGATGGTAAACAAATGTACACATAGGTTACTTACTGCGTTAAATTTGCTTATTTTAAACTTTCTGATCCTGAAAAAATTATCAAATAGTTATGGGTCACAATATTTGATATAAGTAATTGGCAGGACATAAAAAGCCAGAGAGTGCATGTAATTAATTTAATGTTATGGTGTTAATTTTTTCCATCATAAACAGCATGACGATAACTCAATAAAACTCACTGTACTGTAATCCCAATGAATTTACAGCAAATCTCTGGCTATTGACTGACTCCTGTAATCCCAATGAATTTACAGCAAATCTCTGGCTATTGACTGACTCTTCTCTTGATTAACTTGACTCAGGTGTGTACCAGGGCTCACCATTTGCTGCCCAATCCCCAATATTGGAATTGGAATATGCACCTTCCAGACATGGTTCTGTCACTGTTATGGTTGCTTTTCTGCGATACAACCATTGTTGACACTCAAAATGATAACGTTCTTTCTACAATTTAACATGATTCCGCACAATACTTATACTGGGTACTACTATGGACGTCCCCCTGGCCCGATTTTTGGACTTTGACCTCTGGGATTCCCCACCCGGCCCAACCGCCCTGTCCTAGCACACCCCCCTCCTCTCCCCCAGCCATGTGCTATTCCCTCCCCTCCCCCTACCCTCATGCTACCCCCGCCCGACCCTCCCGTTCTCGCCACCCGCTGGCCCGATTTTTGGACTTTGACCTCTGGGATTCTCCACCCGCCCTCTCCTAGCACACTCCCCTCCCCTCCCCCAGCCATGTGCTATTTCCTCCCCTCCCCCTACCCTCATGCTACCCCGCCCGGCCATCATGCCCTCGCCCCCGCCCATGCGACTGAGTCTGAATAAAATTTATCTCTCTGACTGGGTTTCGAACCCGGGTCTCCTAGTTGGTAGGCAAGCGTCTTAACCACTGGTCCACGCCAGCATCTGTGTAGGAACGGATTTTAAAGTCTAATATGTCAAAGTGTTTTTGAAAGGGGTTCTTGCTTTTCATGTATAAACCTAATATGATGCTAGTTTGTCAATTCTATGCTTTAGTGTAGTACTGTTTTTGTAGTTTATTAGAGAGTTAGTTTGCTCGATCGCTCCTAGGGTGCAGGGAGCTCGTCTTCTTGCGTTTCATCATGCTTTCGTGTTAGTTCGTCCGTTCTCTCCTACAAGCGCTGTCGGCGCATAACGTCATCATTTTTAGTTCGATCGTTTTCACCTAGAGTGCAGGCCGTTCGTTTACGTCACTTTTTGCGCTAGTTCCTCCTTTCTCTCCCAGGAGCGCTCAAGTCGTTTGTGACGTCATAACATGTAAATAATTTTAAAAAATGGTTTTGGAAAATATATATTTTAAAAATAATATTAGGAAATAATGTTGTAAAATATATTTAGAAAATAATTTTGGAATGAAGTTTTAGATGGAAATATAAATTATTTTGTAATTGTGCTTTATTAACCTTGTGGGACACAACTGTACTTTCATGAATAAACAAGCTTACTCTTTTCAACACGACCACCCAACCATATTTAGCAAATAAAATTTATTGTGTAATACTCTTTTGCACATACCTCCATGAATAGACAAGCTAATGTATACTTATTTGTAAAACACTTGTGAAATAATAAGACATTGAATGTATAACACAAACACTTTATTTACACACAGTTAAAACTATTTACAAATTATTTAGATCTATTTACAAAATTAAATAAATTCTATTCCAGTGCCGTCACCTCGGTACAGTAGAGACAGCTCTGTAGTGTAGCTCTTCAAGACGTCATCTGTGAGGACGGCGAGGAATCGCCGTGGAAGGTATACGTTCAAGAGAGTGTCATCCCCAGGTGATTGGAGTATGGCGCACACAGCTTCACCGTAACGTGTTTGAGTCTTTGAAAAACGCTGAATCTTGTACGGGATATTCTGATGAAGATCTTGAAGCCGGGTAAATCGTGGAGCGTTACAATTGTTGAGACGTCCTTTCAGCTCTGCCATGATGTTGACGGTATCACTGTCACTGGTCGAATGGTAATATGGTGTTACCCCGCCGCCTTTTTACTGGTTATGATATTGAACAAGTTTCAACACAGTGTTCAGGGCACACATCATTTTAGACTTTCCATGAAACAAACAGAACACTGGTGAAGTTTCGAGGGTTTTCAAGGAAGTATAATTTTCCAAGTCCAACACCAGACTGTCAGTAAAACTTTCTCTAAGGTATTTCACTTTTTCCAAACCTTTCATGTACACTATGGAATTTCTAAAGAGAGGCTTCAAATGTCGGTTGAGAGCTTGAATGGTGATATCTCCGTCTTGCCAACCGATGGCGTGATAATTTTTGGTAATCCACGCACACTGTTTCTTGATTTTTGAATCCAGAGTAGCGTAAGGGTGGGGCGATCTTACAGTCCAGTGTTGTATAACTGTACCGTCGACCGATGCGATAGCAAACTCTTTAATTATAAAATTATCACTAGAGTCTTTGAAACCTTGAAAGTCGACAAACAACTCCATGACCGACCCACAGCAATGGTGTACATCTAATGAAAGTTTGGTTCCTTCGCCCTCGAAACTCCCCACCCTGGAAACCCCCTCACCCCTGGAAATCCCCACCACTCTTAACCAATTGGCGATTACAACATGTTACAAGTACATTTAGTACACATCAGGTATACAAATATCAAACATGTGCTGAACACTATTAAAATAAACAATTTCTCTAGTATGGAATCTATTGAACAAAATATCATTTTTCTCGAAACAAAAGTTCTTTGTATATTTAACACTGTCTAGTTGTAATCTACCGTGACGTTGCGGTACCTATCCACCTCTATGACGTTGCAAAATTCACCGAGTACGATACAGTTGACTGCTTCCGTGAGGGCGGTGGCAAACTTGATTTCCACACGTAGACTGCCTCTCAAGAAACAGTGTGCGTGGATTACCAAAAATTATCACGGCATCGGTTGGCAAGACGGAGATATCACCATTCAAGCTCTCAACCGACATTTGAAGCCTCTCTTTAGAAATTCCATAGTGTACATGAAAGGTTTGGAAAAAGTGAAATACCTTAGAGAAAGTTTTACTGACAGTCTGGTGTTGGACTTGGAAAATTATCCTTCCTTGAAAACCCTCGAAACTTCACCAGTGTTCTGTTTGTTTCATGGAAAGTCTAAAATGATGTGTGCCCTGAACAACGTGTTGAAACTTGTTCAATATCATAACCAGTAAAAAGGCGGCGGGGTAACACCATATTACCATTCGACCAGTGACAGTGATACCGTCAACATCATGGCAGAGCTGAAAGGACGTCTCAACAATTGTAACGCTCCACGATTTACCCGGCTTCAAGATCTTCATCAGAATATCCCGTACAAGATTCAGCGTTTTTCAAAGACTCAAACACGTTACGGCGAAGCTGTGTGCGCCATACTCCAATCACCTGGGGATGACACTCTCTTGAACGTATACCTTCCACGGCGATTCCTCGCCGTCCTCACAGATGACGTCTTGAAGAGCTACACTACAGAGCTGTCTCTACTGTACCGAGGTGACGGCACTGGAATAGAATTTATTTAATTTTGTAAATAGATCTAAATAATTTGTAAATAGTTTTAACTGTGTGTAAATAAAGTGTTTGTGTTATACATTCAATGTCTTATTATTTCACAAGTGTTTTACAAATAAGTATACATTAGCTTGTCTATTCATGGAGGTATGTGCAAAAGAGTATTACACAGTAAATTTTATTTGCTAAATATGGTTGGGTGGTCGTGTTGAAAAGAGTAAGCTTGTCTATTCATGAAAGTACAGTTGTGTCCCACAAGGTTAATAAAGCACAATTACAAAATAATTTATATTTCCATCTAAAACTTCATTCCAAAATTATTTTCTAAATATATTTTACAACATTATTTCCTAATATTATTTTTAAAATATATATTTTCCAAAACCATTTTTTAAAATTATTTACATGTTATGACGTCACAAACGACTTGAGCGCTCCTGGGAGAGAAAGGAGGAACTAGCGCAAAAAGTGACGTAAACGAACGGCCTGCACTCTAGGTGAAAACGATCGAACTAAAAATGATGACGTTATGCGCCGACAGCGCTTGTAGGAGAGAACGGACGAACTAACACGAAAGCATGATGAAACGCAAGAAGACGAGCTCCCTGCACCCTAGGAGCGATCGAGCAAACTAACTCTCTAATAAACTACAAAAACAGTACTACACTAAAGCATAGAATTGACAAACTAGCATCATATTAGGTTTATACATGAAAAGCAAGAACCCCTTTCAAAAACACTTTGACATATTAGACTTTAAAATCCGTTCCTACACAGATGCTGGCGTGGACCAGTGGTTAAGACGCTTGCCTACCAACTAGGAGACCCGGGTTCGAAACCCAGTCCGAGAGATAAATTTTATTCAGACTCAGTCGCATGGGCGGGGGCGAGGGCGTGATGGCCGGGCGGGGTAGCATGAGGGTAGGGGGAGGGGAGGGAATAGCACATGGCTGGGGGAGGGGAGGGGAGTGTGCTAGGAGAGGGCGGGTGGAGAATCCCAGAGGTCAAAGTCCAAAAATTGGGCCAGCGGGTGGCGAGGAAGGAGGGTCGGGCGGGGTAGCATGAGGGTAGGGGAGGGGAGGGGGGGTGTGCTAGGACAGGGGCGGTTGGGCCGGGTGGGGAATCCAGAGGTCAAAGTCCAAAAATCGGGCCAGGGGGACGTCCATAGTAGTCTGGGTAGCTCCCAAATGTCCCTCGCAAATAAATCGTGGGGAGCCCATTGAGTTTGAATATATTAACATTGATTATGTACACTAACGTGAATAGACCTCTCATCCAATGCATTAGTTTGAGGCAAAAATTTGGAAGTTCGGTGGACGCCGCACCAGAGTCGCTGCATCGATGTTGTTATTATTCAACTGAATTTACAGTGCTGCCAAACATTTGACCAAAACATAAACATAACTTTCAGTTATAAAATGTTTCAATCCTTGGTTTAACACGTTCGCTACCACAATGTTAAAAAAAAATTGTAACCACAGCCCGCCGCCGCAATTTTGCGGCGGTCGAGTTCTACTGAGAGCCCACCGCCGCATATCTGCGGCGGCTGGGCTCATTAAAATAGGACTGACGCCGCATATCTGCGGCGATGGTTACATGATACTAAATACGAAATTTCTTCAGTGCGGTCTATTTTAATGGTCAGACAGTTTAGGCGCGGTCTACGGGATAGTCCGCCGCATATGTGCGGCGCTTGGGTCTGTGGCTAAAACGATCACTGACGTCACTAAAATGTTTTACGTACATTTTTATTTAATGTATTTTTGAAAGTAACATTTTTTAACGTATTTGATATATCTTTACACAAATAGTCATCAAATCTCTTATATGACACATTGAAAAAAGTTTATTGTGTAAGAAAAATGTATAAACATTTGCATTTTGTAAACTTGTAAAACATCATAATTATACTACGTAAATGAATTGTAAACAACTCTTTTTGTAAACTAATTATTTCAATACAATGATTTTTATGTAGGGTTGACCGGGGTAATTGTGAATTGGGGCAATTGTGAACGCCGCTTATAACTTAGAAACTAACATTAATATTATTAAAAACCAACTTAAAACATGTTTTTTGGTCTTATCTTAATACAACGATTAAAAGTTGTTATTAATTCTCAAAGAATTAGTCTTTTTTCCATTAGCATGAAAAACCCCTTAGATTTTTTTTGGTATATCACCTCGGCCACTCAACAAAATAATTAATTAAAAAAATAAATTTATTATTTATTTTTTTTTAGAAAATTTTTAAAGCACTTCTAGAGAAGTGCTCTAAAAGACTGAGAGGTTTCTTTATCAACTGCAATAAAAATTCTAGGATTTATTGCCAATTCACAATTACCCCATAATTTTTAAATTGTGGGGTAATTGTGAATTACAAAAAGGGGTAATTGTGATGCTGTTCACAATTGCCCCAATTCAATACAAAATACAAGCAGTGCACTTTTTTTTGCAGGAACCGAGTTAAATTTTTTAATTGTAAAGAGTTAACTGACTCTGATGATGGTGACATAACAGTGCAAGGTTTCCGTTGGCCAATAACGCAAAAACTGAATTTGTGTGCAAGGAAAACGATTTGTTTACTGATACTATTTTTGACATTGTTGCTGTACTCCCCTACCCCATAACAACTTACAAAAACCGCAAAATTACTTACGTATTCAATGGGAGCTGTGGGAGACAGTGAGCAGTAATACTGTTTCACTTCGCTAGGTTAGGCTATGTTCATTTCGTTAATTACAAGTTCTCTCTTGAATTTTTTTAGTGGAAAATGAACTAAATTTTGACACTTTTCATATTTTTCATAAGTTGTTATGGCAATAAAACGTTTTTATGTTATTAATATAGTTTTGGTTAATGTTATTTTACCTTGCATTTTTTCGCAATTTTAAGAATCTCGAACCTGCATTAAACTAGGGGAATTGTGATGCTTTTGTGTGACTATAATTTTGAAAGTGGGGTAAATGTGAAGAGAAATAGTTGGGCTTTGTTTGATTTGCCTCATTTCACTTTTGGTGTGTTCTAAATAATTTTTCTGATAGCATTCACATTTGCCCCAGAATTGATAAGATTTGCAATACCGTGCCGGGGAATTGTGAATGGCTTGTAACAATTTTGTTTATCAGAGGATTTCCTGAAAATTTGTATAATGTATCCTGAATAATGAAGAATTAAAAATATATATACTATAATATGATATTTGTAATGAAAAGTACTTAAAAAAAGGGTTTTTTGTCAAAACACGAAAACCCGTTCACAATTACCCCGGTCAACCCTATAAGCCGTATTTTATTTTTCGCTTTTCAAAGGTTATGACTAATAATAAGGTTATATTAGTGCCGACGCTAACATGCGTCTCTGACCATGCGCCGCAAATGTGCGGCGCTCAAAAAATTGCCAAAAATGAAGAGAAAATTGTATATATTTTTTTATTTAATGAAATTAAGATATTTTGAAGTGTGAAAACTAATTTTGGACGGTTTCTATTCGTGGTCTGTGGCATAAATCACAACCACTAGGGCCGGTCTACAGGGAAGTCCACGATTATTTTCGTGGGCTGTGGGATTGGCCGGACCGCCGCATATATGCGGCGGCTGGTAGCGAACGTGTTAAAAGAGTGGTAATACTGATTTATCTATCATATGTTACGTGTACTTCGATGGACGCCGCACGACATCGCACCATCGTTGATATGCTCCTTACACACGCTATGCTATGAGAAGTCTACTCACGTAGTGTACAAAGTCAATGATATTACAGATGTATAAATAAAGGATATTTTTAGAGTTCTGTGAGGGGGGGGGGGGGCGCTGCCAGATGCCTGGTTGATCTACAGGAAAAGACATATATATATGTATATATAGGCCAAAGATAACCTGAATTTAGATCAAAACGATTTAAATTATTCTGTGTCAATATATTTTATTTTTGAGTGTCGGTCCGTTTTTGAGAGTCAATACCGGAAGTGCGACACAAAATCTTTCACTTTGAAAGGTTTAGAGAGACGTGGCTGGCTTGGCGCCCTATGCAGCCACATGGCCCACGGGCCTGGCTAGTTCATCTCGTTACATTTTTATGAACTGTTTTTATTCATAATAAAAAACCCCTTAAGGAAACTGAGCATGATATGGCAAACTGGTTTCCATTGGTGGTCAAAAAAGCTCCCAGTTGTTTTATGGTGGGTATGCTTAAAATAAATCACACAGTTTGATATGCAATAATAGATTTATTTATTAACAATAACAAAACCTTTAGTACTGTATTCAATGGGTGAATGGATTTAAGAGACTGGCATAACAGTAATAGGTTATAGAGTCAAGTAATAACAGTTTATTTACACTATTTTCATTTGTACAACTAAACACGTATATTTACTACATCGGACAACAAATAAAAAAATTGCTATCACTACTTTCGCACAGTCAAAAATTCTACAGCCATTGCATATTTAACAAGAAACACAATAATTAGCAAAAAATATGTTTTGAAAAAATATAATTTAATCGTTGGTATTATTTGACAAGAAACTATCAAGGAGGGGAAAGTAATACATCATGAAACTTTTTCCCAAAGAGTATTGTTTCCATAACCCTGTGAGTAGTCACTAGTTAATCTTTGATTATTTAAGCCTTTTGTGCAAAAAAAAGAAATAAGGAGCTGAAGTTTGTCCTTTGCAACTGATTAATTTATTGTCATTATTCCTCTGAATATTTATTAAAAAGCTTTCTCATCTTCTTACTTATAGTTTACTTTCATATTTAGTATACAATTAACTTACTCTTTTTAATTATAAACTTTAATTGGAGATTAATTAAGAGTGTGTCTATATTAAAGTAGGCCCTACCGTAATCTATGCACTGAAAAGAAACAATGAGATATCAAGCTGGAAATGAACAAGTAACAGATTTACCTAAGCTAGTTAAGAGTAAATCAGATAACTAAGGTGATAACCACAAGATAACCACAAACTAATTTGACACATTATTGTAGTATTTAGTTTGTTCTAAACAAAATATAAATAAATACAGACAGAAAGCTCCTGAATCGCTTCAAATATTCTAAGAGTGGTTACAGTAACAAATATTGTAATCTAAAGCGTAATTGCAACAAGGATTACAATAATTATTGAAAGTATTATTTTCCACCCAGTAAGATGGATTTTTAATTAATATTTTTTAAAGAGATCCTTTTATGATTTATTATATAAGCTAATAGTAATGGAGTAGGCCTTTGGAAATACTGGACATTATCCTTAACACGTTGAGTGCGGACTACAGCTATTGATGTAGTGCGGCGCCAGCCCTCCTGGCGGCCTACAGCTATTGATGTAGTGGCGCCACTCCCACTTTATTAGTTCAGTATGAGCTCAGCCATTGTCCGGGATCGTTTTATCCCTTTGCCGCCTGTCGTGCCAGTACACAGGTCCATTTTGGCGCGTATAGTTTTCCGTTCTAGGGTTTTCTGTTCAGGACAGTACCGTGGTAACTTCATACATTTGTCTGGTGTGTATAGTTGTTTTTATTTTTCATTTATTTTTCTATTCTATTATTTTTAGTACTTGTTGTGTAAATAAAACAAGTTTGTGGATCGTTAGAAATAGTTGTGGTAGTAAACGGGCTACTTTATCCTCGCGGCGACCTACGCGACCGGCGCCACCGGCGGACTACATCAATAGATGTACCGGAAGTAATGTCATCTATAATGACAAAATTGGAGTCCTGGCGATCCTCAGATAATATTTTTATGCATTCCTCTCATTTACTCGGTGTATAATCAGTTATTTTATTTTAGCCACTCAAAAATGCCTTGCGGTGACTCAAGCGACCGGCGCCACCGGCGGACTACATCAATTGATGTACAGGAAGTGACGTCACAAATAATGACCAAAATGGAGGCCTGGCTATCTTATTATGACATTTTGGATGCATTCATATAGTTTACATGGTGAATAATTAATTATTATATTTCAGCCACTGGCTTGAGCAATATTAAACATAAGCCGCACTCAACGTGTTAACTACACAACAGCTTTCTATTATATTCACATTGCTACATATTCCATTGGGATCTTTGGTTTTCAGACATATGCCAATAAATTGCAATCAGTAATTACCTACATACCGGATCACCATAAGATCTTTAAGTACAGAATCCTTAAAGCACTAAAAAGACCAGGATGTGCTGGTGAAAAAGTAACTGTTATAAATTTTATTCTTTTGGTAATAGATCAGTAAAATGTAAGATATATTTGGTTGTTTTTATAAAAGGGCCCTAATATTATTTGAAAGCAAACCTGCACTAATTTGAATAATGCTGAACTCATCGTAACACTTACTTGTAACTGTCGTCATAAACTCAAGGCAGTGAGGCTTTGAACTTATTTTCTTACATAGCTTAATATTATTGAATTTGATGGATAAGAAATATAAATACTGTATAAAAATTTAAATACTAAAATAATATTTTTATAAATGTTTTCTATTGTTTTTACATAGCTTAGCCTACACTGCATAAAATGTGGTACTTATAAATTCAAAATAAATAATTGTATTTATTGCTTGTTTAGACTTAAAAGTACCGAAGTACGAAATGACCAGTCTGAATTCTTAGCTCGACACTCTTAAACATGAAGGAATATTAGGGAAGTCCCTAGTCCTAGTTTATTTACAGTAATCCAAAAATATGGTATCTGTTCTAATATAATATGACACATTTAATATGGAAGCTTTAGACTATACACTGCCTTAAAAAAGTATCCAGCGTGTTTCACTTAGTAGAATTAAAACTCATACACCAACTGTAAGAAAACAAAAATAATTAGTGCTATAAAGTCTTTCAAACCGTGGCAAATTGCGTATTTAACAGAGTTTTCCATTTCTAAAAAATGTGGTTTAATTATTGGTGAAAAATTTAAGTTTATTTAATACTATCTGGATACCTACTTTGAATTTGAGGAACATCCATTCATGATAAAAACCATTAAATTTTTTTGTCTGTGTTAGGTAGGTTGGTAAACTTCATTCATTATTATCATCTTTCTTTTTGTATCTTCATAGAACATTTTGTTGATCCAAAAAATTATGTTAATTATTATTTATTTATTATTATCTTATACTCTAAAACAAGCTCCGTTTGTACAGGAAAAATTTTTTTTGCTCCAAGGATTTTTATTTTTTGGTTAATTATGGGGTTTTGGCCACCAGGAATCGTATGCCATCCTGTATCCAGATTCCAGATCCAGATTGTCATGTCTGGAAAAAATCCGGTTTTCTTCCTAGAGCCCTTCAAAGTTCCCATGTTATCCTTATGGAGATTTTTAAATTTAACAAAAATCAGCTGATAACTGTAGATATAAACCAATGTGTTAAATCTTTAACCTGTAGTATAGGAAAATTATACCAAAGTGCAGCACCTTTCACCCTTCAGCCTCGAGAGAGTGAAGCGAACGAGTTTGTCTTTAAAATGGAAGAGGGTGAATGAGCGGAGCAAACAAGCTTTGTGTGAGAGCGAAAGTAATAATTTTACCGAGCTTAAGCTCAGTCCCCTTGTTACTATCTTATACTCTAAAACAAGCTTCGTTTGTACGGGCAAAGTTTTTTTTTCGCTCCAAGGATTTTTGATTTTTTTGTTGAATATGGGGGTTTTGGCTACCAGAAATCGATTGGAGCTGGTCCCATGTCAAAGAAAAATCCGGTTTCCTCCCAACAGCCCTTCAAAGTTCCCATGTTATCCTTATGGAGATTTGTAAAACTAAAATTGAACAGAAATCAGCCGATAACTTTGGAATAAACCAATGTGTTGCATTTTTAACCTGTGTTCAACACATTTATACCAAAATGTAACAAAATTTATACTAGCGAGTGAGCGAAGAACAAGCTCGTCAGAGTGCAAGTGAGTGGAGCGAAAAAGGTTTGTCGGAAAAGGAAAGTGATGCTTGATAATTTTATTGAACATAAGCTCAGTCTCCCTGGTACTATATTCAAATGTTGATTTGGTGCAGTGACAAACAAGACAGTTAAATGTATACATTTAAGATTGTTCAATGCAGCAGGTTATTTTCTATAAAATAATACGTTATTCTATTGATTAATGAAGAATGAATGTGAAAGCCATGTCTCGGAACTGTGTGTTTGGGTCTTCCAAAAATCTTTTGAACAATAGTAGTGACATCACTTGGCTTCTGCCATTCACTTTGTAGACAAGTAAACCTATACCCAAATTAGGCATATTTATGAAGCCATGTATTTTAAGTAAATTTTTGGGAAATAGATTACATTTTTCTGTTATACGCCATACAGGTAGATACAAAGATTAATTTAGAAAATGACATAGAAACAATATTGTCATATTGAGAAGTAGATACACAATATTATGGCCACACATAAAACATAAAAACATATGAATAAAAACATTAGAACTACATCTGTGGAGTCAAGCCACAACTGTTTATATTAAAGCAGAAAAAAAATCATATACAACTATTGCACTTAAATTCATGGTCATTAAAAAAATAATTAAAACCAACTTTCTACACATACAATATTTACAAATCTACACTAACATATATCTAAAAATGTACAATATTCTATCATAAATAATACAGAAATGTAAAAAATAAAACTATTAGATACAAGAAAAACTTAGCGATATAAATGTCAAGGGCAAAAGTCGAGTTATTTATTAATAGTTAAGATACTTGTTGGATCTATACCCCAAGGCACATAACTAAGTGCTATTTGTTTTTATTTATAAATTTGCATTATGAAATTGGTTTTAAAGCCCTAAATGTGAAGTAAATTATAATAATGATAATATAATTACATCATGTTATGCCCGACATAGTAGAACATTTAAAATGGAATAATTAGTATGTTTTATTTTCAAAATCTGTAATTAATTAATATTATTTGGCCAGTAATTATTTTGTATAAGTTGGTCTAACTAAAAAATAAAATAATATGCATAAGCAATAAATTTGAGATTATATCCATAAAAAAAACAAAAAAAATATCAAAAATACATTAACTATTTATTACAATAAACATATTTTGAACAAAACACCCTTTTTTACATTAGGTAATTTTTTTATTAAGTTGTATAACTTAATAAAAAAATTACCTAATATAAAAAAGGGTGTTTTGTTCAAAATATGTTTATTGTAATAATATTCCTAGCAGCCCTGTTTAACAAATCTGATATATTAACTATTTAATACTATGATCAGATTCAAATAATTTTTTTTACAATACATAGTCGAGCACAATCAGACCAACATAAATTACTGCACATATAAATTGTAATACTTTGGGACATTAATGAGGACAGCTCCCCTTGCATTTCATAGTGTTGGGGAAACTCAGTTCCAGTCTCCGTGGTCAATCAGTTCTTGGGAAAGCAAAAGTAGCTGAACCGTTAGTAATAAAATTTAGGTATCATTTTGTTTTTCTTTGTAATTTATTTTTTTTTTAAATCTGGACACACAATTTTATTGGATAAAACAAAAATAAAAGTAGGAACTGCAAAATCCAAAGAAATCTTTGATCAAATTAAAACTGCACAGCAACCGTGCCGACAACCATTTAACAATAAATCTGTGTGTGACATTATTATGGAATGATTTATTTAAGTCTATAAAATGAAACTGGAACTGATCTACCACCAAACAATATAGGTAAATTGTTTTTATTTTTATGAACCTCTGAACCAAGTTAAAGACTAAGTTTCTAGAGGTGCTCTTATAGTAGAACCACATTAATGGCGTTACAATGTTTTATAAATTACAATGATAAGACACAATACTAAACACAAATCTATAATACATACAAAATCAATAGAAATGACATATTCTATCTAAAGGGTCTTGATCATAATTAAAAATCGGATGTGCAAAGGTACTACAAACCTAAATACAAAAATAGAACTCTCAGTCTACAGCATTAGATGGATAAGTTGGTCTTTTATGAAAATGCGCCCATGAATTCCGGGATACAATTAAATGCTACCAGTAATCTTTCTTAGCTCAAAACTTGAATTGCATTATAAGTAAATATGGATGATACTATTTGTTGTAGAGCAATAATTGCTTACTGTAAGGATACATCAAAATCTTGAAGTCATGTTAATGTCCAATGTGTTCACTGTTCATAGTTTTTTAGTTTTTGTGTTAATTATCTATTCATCCATCCCAAAAAATTGCCACCTCATAACTAGTATTTTAAGAACCCATCCTCATAATAACTAACCTAGTTCTAAACAATAAAATAACAATACTATAAAAAAAAATTAAAGCAAAAATAACAATGTATAGACACAAAATAAGAAATGACTTGTGAATAAAACTACTGGTAACTTAAGTTAAATATAAGCAGCTTATTAGTAAGTTTGTAATGATCATTCACTCAAAGCTGTTTGAAGATTCATATTAAATCGATTGGGACAAATTCGCATGCTCTCCATTGATTAAAAATTGTTTTGTATGGGATAGAAAAACTGCACAATAGATATTAATATTCAGACAGAAATACGAGGAAGACAAGTATATTAAGTGTTGCTATGTTTTTTAAGTTCTATATTGAATCCACCAACATTTTTAATCTTTATCATTAGAGATGTTTACTTTGTTAGGCGAGTGGACTCTCACTTATTTGGTTAAATGGGGTAGATGGCCCAAAAAAAAAAACAAAAAAAAAAAAACCTTAAGCCAGGGTATGTTGTCACTATTGTCTTTCTGAGACAAAACTATCAAATTATCATTTCTAATTTAATTACTAACTTATATAAGATTAAATATCTTAACAATACTAATCATAGTATTGTACCTAGTAGAATCATCCAATCCTGAACAAAATTTCACTGAACACTGGTTTAGCAAACGATTTTGAATAATAGATTTTATTAATAAATATCTATGTTATATTGTGGGCTTGTGAAATCGTAGATTAGGTTAAATATCTAGTGGTTTTAGGTCTATACATTATTGCATGTTCTTGTATAGTTTCGCACAGGAGATGGACAGCTAGTTGTGAAGTTTTATTACAACTCAGAGACTGGTGAAAGCAGGAAATGGAGTAAATAAAGATTTATTCCGATAAGAAAAAAATTATCATTAAATGTGCAAAATAAAAAAATCCCAATTTTCACCTTTTTCTCATTATTATTTCTGGTTGGTTATAGTCCAAACCATCTTAGTGAGGGGTTACTGTTTTAAATTTTTTGTATCTAAACATTTTTTTATTTCAGGTCGTTGCCGAAAAACAGCCCACAAATAGTCATCTTGTAGTAGTAAAATGCAATAAGTGAACACTCAATTTCACTTTGTATACTTTGTTTATACAGGACTTTTGTCAATTATATTTTGTAATTTTTAGCTTTATAATAAACTCTTTTATTAGCAATTATATTGTTTATCTTTTGAATACTTTTACTTCTTTTGGTAAATCATTTTAGTTTTAGATGATTAATGGCTTGCTTAGGAATTATATTTTAAGTCTATATTTAGTTGCAAAAAACGTTATACTTAATTTAGATAAAAAATATTAACTTGTAATAGCCCTATGTACTGGTAGAATGTTGTTGAACATTAACTATGAGTCTTTACTCAGTGCAATCTGTTATATTGTAATGGTTACAGATATGATTCCTTGAACCAAAAAGAGAACACAGAACAATACATGTGGCACACATTTTAATCAGATATTGAATGGAGAGCATCTAGTGCCTGAGGCACAATGAGTAGAGAAAACAAGTTAACTTGTTAATTAACTTGAAAATGCACAAAAAACATTTCCTATTCACAACTGAGGAGCATCTGTATATACAGAGTCAATCATTAGAATGTTAACGATAGGCCAAATGTCTTAGCAAACATGTTATTGCTTTAAACAACAAAATTTTACATTCCCAAAACCTCAACATAACTAAATTTGATTTTATAGTTTAGGTGAACAAGAGTTAAACAGAACTGACTTGCATGGATCGAGTTGGTTCTAGTTCAATCGTGGATCCACTAGACTTCCGGAGATTGACCGGGGTCGATATTTCAGAACCATTTTCTGAGAGAGAGAGCGGAGTTAATTCGTTCGCTAAGTCGCCATTCTCCTCATTTTCGGAGATGTCTCCTGATCCATTCACTAATGGTTTTGAAGGTAACTTCTGATTGGAGCTACTTGAAGATTTAATCGTGAGTTTCTCCTTGGTCTTTTTGCCAAAATTGACGGCCATCTTGGGGAGGCTTCGGCGAGGTGCAATTTCAGGAGTGGTCTCTCCTTTGCCACTCAGGGCTGTTCCCCCATCTTCCCTCTCCTCTGTAATAGCGCCTAGAACAGTCGAATCTCCTTCGGCCTTTGCTATCTGAATTGGAATGTCATCTGAAAATGAAAAAATAAATCAGTTAAAATATTCTTAAAATATTTAAAATGTATCTCTAGAACTGGGAGAGTAACAAATTTATATCACTACTATGTGTAGAGTTTAAAAAATGGTATGTAAAATATACCATTGTAGCAGCCATATTACAATAAAATGAAATTATTTATTCACAAGAATACTCAATACTCAAGTACTTAGGTCCTGAGAACTTAGGTTTGTTGAAACAGGTATCTATATAACTCCGTACATGAAATGTCTCGAGTTAGAAGAAAGAATGAGTAATGTATTATGGCTCATTTTAAAGCTTGAGGGGAAAATACATCTGGGATGAATACCAGAAGTATCAAAAGTTAAGAGGGCTTCTTCCCATTGGATCTCAAAGTTTCAATATTAATATAATGAGAAGTTTTTTAGATCTTCACGTGTGACTAATAATCCAGTAAATAGAGAGGTGTTTGCTTACAAACGGTCGAGTAGTTCTAAATTTTTTATATGTTGTCTAGGATGGTAGTAGTTATTTAAAATGCAAAATGCACAATTTTCCACCCTCCGCTCCCAACACCATATTGGAAAAACCTAAAAAAATCGGTACTTTCTTTATATTTTCATTTATATCCCCATTGCGGCTTATTTTAGCTAGAAGATAATTATATAATATTGTAGAGAATTAAATTTCCTATAATTTGCGTACTTAATTTGTTTATCTCGGACTTATGGTTATGGATATATAACGTTTTTTATAAGATATAAAAATTGCAGTTTTTGTAAAATTCCAAAATTTAGATCTTTTTACAACGTTGATGTAATTTAGTTCATAGTCCAGGATCTAAATTGGTTGAGAATGCACAAAAAGCCTGACCCAAATATTTTTTCTGATACGATATTTTTATACATTCTATATTGAATATGAAAACTTATGTCGTCGTCGCCGGACGTGGTCCAAATCACGGGGTGTGGGAAGTAAACTAATATGGCGGCCGGTGGCGAAACTTCTCCGCTACGATTAACAATAGTCATGACTCAATAATAGCTGTTTAAGAAAGAAATATGAAATAAATGGCATCGTATTTGAAAAGTAATCACCTTTGGAAAGTGTTAAAAGTCGTATTTCTTATAGTTTAGTGAAATCAATTTTTATTACCGTATTCAAAAGTGACTTTAGTCATACAAATCCAATATACGTCTAGTTTTATTAATTCCGGACTTCAAAAAGGACATTATTTATAGTTAAACTGTTGAAAATACTATAAATTTAATGTAGGTCTGAAAATGGGAGTTTAAAATATGATTGACAACAAAACTAACCGGCCAAAGTGCCGCGCCGCTCCGAGCCAGGCCTGGCTTGGCCATATGATAAAAATTGGTTTTACTCATAAACCATAAGAAATACGACTTTTTACTAAATGGCACTTTTAAAAGGTAATGCCTTTTCATATACGATACCGTTCATTTTATTTTTCTATCTTAAACAGTTTTTGATTTATGACTATTAATTGTAGGGGTGAATTTTCGCCACCGGCCGCCATTTTACTTCCCGCACCCCCGTGATGTGACCACGTCCGGCGACGACAATACACGTTTTCGTGTTCAATATAGAACATAATATAACAATAATCAGAAACAATATTGGGTCAGGCTTTTCATACATTCTCAACTACCTTATATCCTGGACTATTAACTAAATTACATCAGCGTTGTAAAAAAGTCTAAATTTGGAAATTTACAAAAACTGCAATTTTTGTATCTTATATAAAACGTTATATCTCCTTAACCATAAGTCCTAGACAAACAAATTAAATACGTAAATTATAGGAAATTTAATTCTCTACAACATTATATAATTATCTTCTAGCTAAAATGGGCCAAAACGGGGATATAAATGAAAATAAGAAGAAAGTACCGATTTTTAGGTTTTCCAATATGGCGGGGGGAACGGAGGGTGGAAAATTGTGCATTTTGCATTTTAAGCAACAACTAACCATCCTAGACAACATATAAAAAAAATTAGAACTACCGGACTGTTTGTAAGCAAACGCTCATGTTTTTGTCTCTATTTACTGTACTATCAGCAGATGTTTCAGGATATATTTTAATAAAGACTCAGCTAGTTATTGAACAGATGTTTTAAGAGAAAATAACTATTTTTTAATATTCAATGCACTACTACTTCACAATTAACAGTGGCTCAGTCAAGGTATGGTTAATATCACATTTACTTAGCATTGAAAGTAGTTTAGTTATTGTACTGTATATTGTTAATTTCAATATTGGATAATGTTTAGAGTTCAATTGAATGTTTGTTTATTTTTGACTGAATCATATTAGGTAAACTATTAGCATTGGATAAAATGTGTTCAAGGGAGAAATATTTTATTCATACTCTACTTCTTTTTTTACATAGACAGTAACAATAAATGCCTTTTAATGCTATAAAGATGGGAAACTATTCATGTTAATGAGGGTACGAAAATAACAATATATTAGTCAGTGTCCTACTTTATTGAACAAACAGACTACAGACAACTACCGTTTAGATGACCAATAATAAACAAAATAGGGGCCCAGGATACAAGAGTGTTCAGAATTAATGATTTCGCCATATTGTATTGGACTGTTTTATTTACTTGCACCACGAACTCGTCATGCGTCATTTGCACAAAATTTAAAAGAAAATAAATTTAACTAAAAACGAATTTATTATAATCATTTTATTAAGATTATCCCTAATAAATTATCATTTGAATGACTGAACACTAAGAGATAAATCAAATGAAAAATTTAACTTAATCCTTAATAACCAGGTATATAAAAAACGATTGACATTTAATCGTCATTCGTCATTTGCACGGCCAAAAATATTTTATCTCGATTAGGTAAAATTTTGTGGGAAAATTTAAAACGTGCAAATTCACAGTACAGCTTGAGACAAAATATTTCTGCAAAATATTTGAGGCAATGAATTGAAACTTTTTTGGAGATAAAATTACTGTTTTTATTTGTTTAGGGGCTTTTGCCCCTATGAGCCCCTAGTGTTTCTTTAAGATTGTAACCCCGTTATTCCCCTACACACAGTCCACCTTGTGATTCTTTGCCCACATTAAAAAACTTAATTAAAAGTTAAAAAATGTTGAAAAATGTATCAACACAAGCAGCAGATCACTTATAAGTAAATACTACGGCAGGAAATAATAAATAAAAAGTGAGTTTGTTCACCGCATTATCTCATAAAAACCCCAAGCCATATTACCCTAAAATTGAGAAGGAATAAAAAAGTATCAGGCTTATTTTTGCTTTGAAAACACACCAGGGCTTTGTTCGCTGGCTTTACGGTTCCCATTTTACTCTTATGGATACAGGTTTCATAATACCGATGATTAATTCAAATTCAAGTTTCTTTATTCGTTTGAATGTACACAATACATTTCTGAATAGTGTCAGTACAAAACAGTACAATAAAAAAAGTTCACCCTGACAATAAAGTACAGAAAAAAGGTAGCCTATAGATTACTTTAGACCACTTTAACAGAATTTTCTAATTGCGTGACAGAGAGGTTGCCTTGACATGGTTGTGTTGAATATGGCCGCGAGCATATAAAAAGATTCTAACAATAGCTAGTACGTATTTGGTAGCGCTCGATTTTGTATTGAGGCTCCTCTCTACCTGAGCCTGAATATCTACTCACAACGTTACCGAATGCCGCCTTGCGGTCGTAGGCGAGTGTGATGGTTGCAAAGGTTTATGAGAATCGGGTTTGAAAATTAACTAATTAAGATGAATTGACTCTTAACTTCTTCTAAAAGTAGAAAGACGGATCTTATTTTTTGCGGTTATAGAATTTTTAAATAAAACTTATAATTTTAGTTATAACTATCTAAAATCATGTTTTTCTTGATTTTGAACTTTAGTTTTCAATTAGTTTTGTTGAAATAATTTTAAAAAGTGTAACCGAGGAAAGTTTTATCATTCTTTAATATGACTCCTTATTTGTAGCTCTACGCTGAATGTAGATACAGTAGAACCTCGTTAGTTTGACTCTTGATAGTTCGACACTCCTGATAGTTCGACATGGTCCATGACAACGTAACATGTTAATAATGACCGATAGTGTCCATGTTGGAGCCTGACAAAGGTGAAAATGTAAACTAATTGGCGAATGATATGAATGATGTTAATGTTAAAGTTCAATTAGGTTATGGTTTCGCTAAAATTTAGTGTTTCCTAAATTCAAATTATGGTTTTTATACTCCCAGTGTTGAAATTTCCCATATACTCCCTATACTTCGACATTTCGATAGTTCGACACTCTCTAAGTCCACAAAGTGTCGAACTATCGAGGTTCTACTGTAACAGGATTCTCAAAAACCCTTGCATTTAGGAGGCGCCCAAGGGGTAGACCAGGGCCTTAAAGCCGGCCCCAATTCAAGGTCAATCCCCACCCCTCTGGCACGAAGAGCCATAGGACAATCACATGTAAACAGCATCTCATAGAGTCAGTGACACATAACTATGGGCTCAAATGCCTTTGACGGAATATATTAAAGTTTTCTGTATAATAATTATTTTTGTTAGAAAAAATCTAATGGCACGACCTCTAGAGGGGTAATTAATCCTGTACTACAATACGAGGAGTGCCGGTGGTGATGTATTTTCTTCAATCTCGAAAACTAGCAGGTAGATTTTGCTTAAATTTTGCATTTAAGAGTGTTTTGGTCCACAAATAAGTTTATAAACTTACCTCATGCCCAGGAAAATCAATTTTTGTCAAAATTAAGTTTAAAAATTGTAAGTTTTAATATTGGTCTTATGGGTAGCTATTTTGGTTACCAAATGGTAACAAGAAGGTAAAAAAATTAAAGGCACATTAATTTTAAGTATTCTTTTTGAAACAGCTGTTAACTGCGAAGAGATACAGTTTGTTGTTGGTGTAAGCTTAATAGCCTGATTACCATGAAAATACAACAAAAATGAATTAAAACCAACAAGCAAGGCTCGGTTAGCCTGTATTTTTACTTTCTCCCCCTATACCATAGTATATGGAGAAAGTATTGTTTTCGTCAAAATTTTCGAATTTGAGTTGTTGGTGGATTTATCCATTTTGGTTCCCCCTGAGTCAAAATAAGTGGTTTTCGGAGTGATGTCTGTGTGTGTGTGTGTGTGTGTGTGTCTGGATGTATACAGAGCTAGAGAATGCACCAATGGTCCGATTTTGGTGAAATTTGGTATGTAGGTCCAAACTCACAATAATTCCAGGCGTTTTTTTCATTTTTTTGAATTTTTGATTTTTAAGGGTATTTTACCCCCAAAAACCCTCAAAAATCGTGAAAATTCTAAATTTCTCAAAAACGGCTCTAACGATTTTGATTTAAATTTTATGGTTTACTAAGCTTAAAATGGTGAATAAAATGACACTACCCGCATCTCCGAGAAAATGCGCGTTCAAAGTTATACAATAAAAAGTGTTTAAAAAATCATTTTTTGGATTTTCAAAATAGCTGTTATCTTGAAATAAATTTTGCTTATCATTATTAAATGAAGCTCAAAAAACTAAATAATCCAGTATTTTAAATTATTGCTCTAAGTTAAGTGGTTGCGGAGAAAATTCAATTTTTCGTTTAGCGGTAAACGCAGTACGTTGTTAAAAGTCACAGACGCACGTAGGGTCAAACTCGTTCTGCTCAGCTGTTAGCTATCCATCTGAGCCATCAAGACATTAATGTTTGAAGCTTTTAACTCCTATTTTATATTGTTGGGAGAAAGTATGTGTCAGTTATCTGATACCGTTTATTTTTCTAAAAGAAGGGGAGTTTGCCAAGCAAAAAAGCTCATTCTGTGGGAACAAGTTAGTTCCGGAGACAAGTGAGTGACAAACAGTGAGCTAACAGGAGTAGGGTATTGGTAAAAATACAGACTCAATACATTTATAGCAGACATAGTAACTTAGTTAACAAACACTAAATACACTCTTGAAATTAATGTAATATTGCAATTTATTTTGGGAAATTGTCTTTATTTACAAAATTTATCATTGTTGATGACACTCTGATATAGAATTACAAGGATTAATGAATTTTCTTAACCTTGGGGATAGACTTAGGCTTGAATTGATTTTGATCTTGACTTTCACTCCTAAACCTTTTCCTTCTTGGAATGTCATCTAGGGAAAATCAAATGAATGACATAAAGAAAGACTTCTTGGGACATATGATAATTAACAATTGGGTGAACTAATTTTCAATTACAACTCATATACTTAGAATACCAGAGAGGATAAAAATCTAAGAAATGTATTAAATGCTTAACTATTTCTGAATAGTTGTTGAAGAATAGTAATTAACAATATTTAGAATTAACAACAATGAACCTAGCCTGAGTTTTTTTAGGGCTCGCTCCTATATCTTCTTGCGGTGTCGCCTTGGTCTAGGTGAAAGTGTCGATATTGCCTCCCCCCCCCCCAATTTTGTTCAGGTGTTATTTAGAAGAGAATTACAAAAAGACATTAAAATATAATTTTACTAAAAATGGATTATGAGATAAAATACCCACCCCTGTATATGTGCCATTATCTGGTTAAAGGTATTTTGTACACTGCATTGTTCAATTGAGCCAAAGGGTTGTATGCGAGATTTCAGTGCTACTTGGTGATTCATAATCAGAGGACACCAATGTTTAAAAAATGAACATCGAGGGTGCTCTAACACAGGCAAGGGGCACTCATCAACGCCGATCGGGTATTTGTCTGATGGCCCTCTAGACGGTCACCTAATTTGCCTAGACTCAATAGCCCCTGCTTATTTTACATCTGGGAGGATTTCGTATTGCTATGTAAGTTAAATGCTTATTATGTGTTAAGAATAAGCAGCATATTAAGAATGTGAGTAGTTATGGCTCATCTATAGTCATAACAGTTAAAGATTTGTGGAGACAATTCAGTACCCCAGCCTCTTGACTGGTTTATGTTTACACCAAATTATGAAGGTAAAATTAACTGTTGATTAATCCAACACAATTCAGTTACACACACACCATTGCTGTTTATTTTGTACCCACCTGGAAGTTTCTTTGTTCGGAAGGAAGCATTGGTAATCATAGATTTGGAGACAGTGGTGGTTGTAGTGGCAGGAGATATGGCCAAACTAATGCCCATGGGTGCATCACTCGCTTGACCTATAACAGAAACAACTTGTTAACTACTTGTGTTTCACAGATAAATCAATTTTAACTATTAGAAAATGGACATTGTTTTTCCCAAATTAAATTAATAAAAGAAGTCAGTAATAATCAATACTTGAATGCACAGGAAACATTTGAAATGAATAAGCGTAAACTAAAATTGGTAAACAGTGATCCTGGACCTATTCAAAATTCTCTGTTATTAAATTTTCTAAATATCTAGTCGCAAAATAAATTAAAAATGTTTTTATAGTATACAACTTATATAATAACAATTTTTACCATAATATTGTAAATTAGCATATGTAACTTTAAATCAGATGTTTAGCAGAAATTTTGTATTTATAAATTATTTTTTGTTTTGGTTGTTATGGTCTGAGGATGCATTCCTTGAATGCGAAAGGCCTTTCCACAATAAAATTTTATTTATTGGATGTGAGTTTTCAATTTAAAATTTATTAATTTTAACTATGTTCAATGTAAGATAATTTGTAGTAAACTTCAAATTTAAAATAAGATTTCTAGACACAATTTTAAACTACAGTGGCCAGCCTCTATCTGGTCTCATTTGGTTCGCTCATCAGACGATTGGGGCAGTTTTTTTCAAATGACGCAAGTGTTAATGGAACGGTTGAAAAAATTGAGAATAAAATTTGACTTTCAATAAAAAGGTAAACAACAGATCTCGAACATTTTCATTTTGAAAATATTCCATAAGGACAATTAATAGTGTAATACATTAATTTAATTAGATTTTTTACTAAAATTACATTATGAATTGATTTTAGTAGTATAACACATTTCAAATATTAGTTTTAAAATTAATAAGGACCATTAATTGTGTATTAATTTCATTTGATTTGGTTATTTATTAAAATTACTATAAATGCCTTCTGTAGTATTATAAATTACAAATATTAGTTGTAAAACTTCTTCACCTTCTTGACTGTTAAAAAGTAAGACAGTTGCATTTAATATCTTATAATTAAGTTTTTTTGATAGTAAGGTTCACGAAAATTGTCCGCTGAAAACTTTAACAGCTGTGTCCCCCCTCTCGCCCTGCCATGTTGTAGTTTTTGTTATGTTTATGATGTGCAATATCATATATAAATATGTTTCTGGATGGATTTGGCAACAATGCATCAACTCTTATCGGATTATTTTCGTGAAGCTAACTATAATTGTGTTTATTTATTAATTTAATTTAGATTGGTAAAACGGTTGAGCTTGCCAACAAACTTTCAATAGTTAAATATTCTAACATTAATTTTTAATCATTAACAGCATTAGAAGTGTTATACATAGAATTTATTCAGCCCTCATGATTCTGTTACCAAACGTTCAAGTTTCAAAACTGCTTTTGAACTGTTGACTCAAGGTTGACCCATGGTCAGATCTACGGGGTATGATAATCAGGATATACTAAAAAGCCCCTAAATTTTTCGTATGATAATGTTTTAACAAATTTAATAAACTGTAAAATAAATACAAGAATTATCATAATAAATGTCATAAGCTAAATCCAACCATTTGTAAACCTGTATACTATAAAATATATTATTTAATCTTTGTGTTACCTGACTGAATGTACTGGGCAGAGTTCTTGATGGCATTGGTAACAAGCAGTACATCTGTATAGCATTGATAGCAAGCTCTCTGGTGAATGTCCTCAATTGCTTGGACGGCCATGTATCCATGGTCATTATACCTATAAATATCAATGGCATTACAAAGAGAAATAATCAAGTTAGTTCTTTGATGTTTCTTATTTCTTATGAAAAAAGGCAAAAGATGTGTATTCTAGTTGACTAGATTTTTGACTTACATGGCATAGTAGACACTGTGGAGGAGTTGTTGCAGCATCTGGGAGGACACGGGGATCCTGGGCAGAACCCTCGGCACTTCCGTTCCGTACGACACCCTCTTGCCAGCCTTGTTAAACCCTTGAGTCACCAGTCTGCCAAACAGACGGCAACATGTGTAAAACCGCTTTGTGAGGGTTACAATCAACAAATGCTTTCAAATGGCCAAATATCACGATTGTATTTCACTACTACAGTAGAGAGTTGAGTTGATTATCTGAACTGATGAGACCAGGAGTGGTTCAGATAATCAACTACCAAATAATCTATAGGCTTCAATAAAAAATTGGATCAATACCAAAAATAGTATATATAGTAGTTGCTGTATTTGCAACAGTTTTTATTTTTATTTTTTATTTTGTACACTGGATTGCTAAGCCATTCATGGGTTCAGGTAATTGACTGTTCAGATAATTGACGTTTGGATAGTCAACTCTCTCAGGAATTCGCTAATTACTCTGACGTATTACCACATCAAAGAATATTCCATGAGGTGTTAGTAGTTTCAAATAATATCATTACTTTAACTATTAACCAAATTAAATCGCTTGGCCAGGCTCGGATTTCCCTATAGGACTGGGCCTAGGGCCGGCAAGCCGCCAAGAGGCGCATTGCCAGCATAAAAATAAAATAAAATAAATTTGTACTTAGTCATTAAGCTTCCATGTTTGCAGCTACAAAAACGTTTTTACAAGCTTATTAGTTTTACAATTAGTTGCCATACTGCCAAATGATAGCTTAATACAACATTTATATTAGTCAACAAGTAAAGTATAAATTCTAACGCTCACAGGATTGTATGTGTATAAGATTAAACTATATATACAATGTTAGAAATAATCTTCCTGAAACTTTAAAATTTAATCATAACTACAATAATAGGAATACAACCTTATTTAGATTATTGCCAAAACACCGATTAACACTAAAAACAAATATACAATGAACTGCCAGTATTATAAAAATATGAACACAAATAATTCAAAGAAAAATAAAGAATGAAATGAAATCCTTAATCGGGCACTCTACACTAGTACTCTAAGTACACTAGTACTCATCTAGTACTCTAAAGGAGTACTACAGTAATCATTTGAGATAGTACTCTATTTAAACACTCCAGAATAATTTTGAGTTTTGTTTTTATTTGATTGTTTTATTTGTTGCAAGGATTATATTAAGTTAAATTTAGTGACAATGCATCTGTTCTGCATGTATTCACATATCTAGGAATATTTTGTGCAAATAAAATGTCTTATAAAAAGTGGCCATTAGCTTAAAATTGGTAACCTCATTTATTTTACTACACTGTTGAGTTTTAGTAATCAGTAGCAGTAGTATGTACAATTGTACGTGGATTAGCAACTTTTTTCTGTTGACACTATTTGATGTATATATTGTGTATGTACAAGAAATGAATAAAGAATATTTCATTGTGGAATAGCCGTCCGGATCACTTAATATAAATCAAATAGTTTAAAATACCTGGATTTCTGCCAAGTGATCCTGTAGTTTTGTTGACTACCAAGGTTTCAAGCACTTCACATGCTCATTTTCAAGTCTTGAATAAACACCAAGCTTATTTCATGAGTACATAAATGTAGCTCAATCGTCATAAAATAAAAATTAACATTTAACACGAAAACAACACACTAACATTGATTTAAAAACCGAACTGGCCAGTCGTCGGAACATGCGAATGATCGCCGGCGGGTGATGAGTCATGACTGAGCGTGGTCCGATGTCAAACATTGACGTCACGTACCTCCCCCCTCACCTTCACTTTCGTTCCTTATCTGGTCCTTTTCTTTCACTTCCGCTATCGCCTATTATTTCCATGGCTGTGTTATAAATTATGTTTGACTCAAAAGATAACTTGTCGTTTAATAGGTTTTGGGGATTTAATTTGGATGCACGGTAGATTTCAAACTCCTCAATGGTGTTTTAAATAATGGCCTTTCCTGCAAAAATGGAGTATCTCTAAATTATTATCTATATTGGTATAGTTGTGTTTGGAATCTATCAAATGTGTGGCATAAGCGGATTTGGTTGACTTTTTTGGGAGGTGTTCTTTAAATCTCTTTTCGAATGACCGTGTTGTTTGGCCAATATAAAAGTTCTGACAGTCGTCAGCATTTAAGTTTATAAACACCTGTTTTTTCGGTATCTTTTGTTTTTGGTCTTTCATTTTGTTTTAGGAGCGACGATAACTTATTAGATGTTCTGAACGATACTGTCACATTGTTTTTGTTCATCTCTGATCTCAATGTGTTGTTTAAAGTGACACCAAATTCAGCACAGACATATTTGTTATCCTTAGGCCTAGTTATTAAATTTCTGTCAGTTTTGTTTTTTGTGTTTCTTTATTATCTTATCTATCATTTTGCTATTGTAACCGTTGGCGACGGCTATATATTTAATTATGTTAAGTTCTGAATTATAACTATCTTGACTGAGTGGGACGGATAATAGACGGTGTATGAAACTGTTATATGCTGCCATTTTTTGATTGTGTGGGTGATGAGATGATGAATGAATAGTTTGGTCGGTTGTGGTGGGTTTCCTGTAAATGCTAAACTCGAACTTATCTTGATTTTTTGTTATAGTTAAATCCAAAAAATTCAATTTATTGTCAGTTTCTTCTTCTAAAGTGAATTTTTTTTTTCTGTGGAATGAGACTAAATGAATGAGTGGATGAATGAATGAATGGAATGAGACTGTTGGAATAAAACTATCGAAAACATCAATTTTAATAAGAGATGCCTTGAAAATAATTTAGTACCTAAATATGTATCTGTAAAAATTAGGACCAAAACTAGAGCAGCCAGAATTGCAAAAATAGTTGCAGAAAAGAATTGGATTAAGAATGAGGTTAAGTCATTGTATGGCAAAAAATGCATGTTGAATAAGTTGCTTTTGAAAAAACACCTTGAACTTCTAAATAGCCTACACCCACCTCAAATTTTCAACACTTTCAATGAATTAGATTCTCAAATTAACAGGAAAATCCAAGCAAAAAAGAAGGCCCAAAGCAAAAAAACTAGATTTCCTTTTATCAACACAATTGCAACATGAGATTATAACCTGTAATCAGAAATTCCATCCTAGGGTAATAAATAAGACTGAAATTCAATTCAATGAAGCTGAAATGAGCCTATTAAACAAGGGATTGAACTTCAACTTCCCAAACAGTAAAAGAAATAGCTTAGTCAACGAATTATTCAGTGCTGAAACTGCTGTAAAATATCTTAAGTCCAATGAGGCACGTGAAACTTCTAGGGTCATGATATCAAACAAAATGAAAAAAGTTATTAATAACCCTGTGCCCAGAAACGGATATTTAAAAAAGTATAAATCACTCAAAACAGTCGCCACAAGTATTAGATCTAAAGTTAATTGAAAATAATGCCATCATCAGTAAAGCTGATAAGGGAAACTGTATTGTGATTCTAGATAAAGTAGACTATGTCACCAAAGTCCAAGATTTTATTGATACCAATTATATTGAACTTTTAAACAATGACCCCACAAACAAATTCTCTAAAGAAATTAACAAGTTAATTACTTCCTGTACTGAGCTTCTGACAAGTGAAGAAATAAGACACCTTAAAGTTGCCAACCCCAGCGCCCCAATCTTGCGAGGATTACCCAAGATTCATAAAACTAACGTCCCGATCAGACCATTAGTAAATTTTACCCCTTCCCCCACTTACAAGATTGCCAAGAAACTAGACAATATCATAAGAACTGAAACTAAGTTAGAAAACACCCATAGCATAAAAAATACTATAGAACTGGTTGAAAAAATTTCACACATAAAATTAAGTCCACAACACCACACTGGCGTCATTCGACATTGTGAACCTTTTTACTAATGTCCCCATTGAAGAAACTATGGATGTATTAAGAAATAATCTTGATAAAAATTCGACCCTAACATCAAAAGGTAAAAATGAGTTACTTAATTTGACCAGAACAGTGTTAAAACAGAACTATTTCACATTTGAAAATAAATACTATGTCCAGAAAGGATCACCACTATCTAGTATATTAACTGAACTATTTTTGAATAAACTTGAGAATGATTTTTTATGGTCTGATGTAAATAAACACAGGAGTAAAATAGTGTTCTACTATCGTTATGTAGACGATACTATTGTCCTTTTTAATGGAAACAGAAGACAGTTAAATATCTTAGGCTCTTATCTGAACTCATTCCACAGAAAAATTAAATTCACTTTAGAAGAAAAAACTGACAATAAATTGAATTTTTTGGATTTAACTATAACAAAAAATCAAGATAAGTTCGAGTTTAGCATTTACAGGAAACCCACCACAACCGACCAAACTATTCATTCATCATCTCATCACCCACACAATCAAAAAATGGCAGCATATAACAGTTTCATACACCGTCTATTATCCGTCCCACTCAGTCAAGATAGTTATAATTCAGAACTTAACATAATTAAATATATAGCCGTCGCCAACGGTTACAATAGCAAAATGATAGATAAGATAATAAAGAAACACAAAACAAAACTGACAGAAATTTAATAACTAGGCCTAAGGATAACAAATATGTCTGTGCTGAATTTGGTGTCACTTTAAACAACACATTGAGATCAGAGATGAACAAAAACAATGTGACAGTATCGTTCAGAACATCTAATAAGTTATCGTCGCTCCTAAAACAAAATGAAAGACCAAAAACAAAAGATACGAAAAAACAGGTGTTTATAAACTTAAATGTGACGACTGTCAGAACTTTTATATTGGCCAAACAACACGGTCATTCGAAAAGAGATTTAAAGAACACCTCCCAAAAAAGTCAACCAAATCCGCTTATGCCACACATTTGATAGATTCCAAACACAACTATACCAATATAGATAATAATTTAGAGATACTCCATTTTTTCAGGAAAGGCCATTATTTAAACACCATTGAGGAGTTTGAAATCTACCGTGCATCCAAATTAAATCCCCAAAACCTATTAAACGACAAGTTATCTTTTGAGTCAAACATAATTTATAACACAGCCATGGAAATAATAGGCGATAGCGGAAGTGAAAGAAAAGGACCAGATAAGGAACGAAAGTGAAGGTGAGGGGGAGGTACGTGACGTCAACGTTTGACATCGGACCACGCTCAGTCATGACTCATCACCCGCCGGCGATCATTCGCATGTTCCGACGACTGGCCAGTTCGGTTTTTAAATCAATGTTAGTGTGTTGTTTTCGTGTTAAATGTTAATTTTTATTTTATGACGATTGAGCTACATTTATGTACTCATGAATAAGCTTGGTGTTTATTCAAGACTTGAAAATGAGCATGTGAGTGCTTGAAACCTTGGTAGTCAACAAAACTACAGGATCACTTGGCAGAAATCCAGGTATTTTAAACTATTTAAAGAATATTTGATTTGAATTGAATGTTGTGGTCCCTGAGCGGTACACATTATTGTCATTTCCACGGTACTGGCTGTGACTGTTGCATGGCCGAGGGAGGGGACAAGTTGGGGCGCATGCGCTTTTTATATTTTGCACTGTTACCACCTGTTCTAGCAATAAGCATTAATAGTTTTTAGTACAATGTACAATGGTAAATGATGGCTAATTTTCTAAGCTACTAGATAACTTATGAATATGATTATAAAATATTTTTGTTGGCCTATTAGTGTGTTGTTTTTGCGGTACTGTAATCAGATTATACGTATTCACAATGCATTATCAATTCTGAAGTTACAACAAATTAATAAAATGAAGTAAATCAATCGGATTAAACACTCTTTTTGTGAGATATTCTAGTAAAAAATTCAAAATATTATGTGAGGTGTAAAAATGTAAGAGCTATGAATTTGTCTTAAAACATTAAAAAAAAAAAATCAGTTGCTTTAAATTTGTCAAAACTCTGAAGAAAATGGCCACAATTTAATATGAAAAGGGAGAAAACAGAAGAGCACAAGATTATTGTTACTTTACTTTCCAATGAAATAATTTGACATCTGGAGTAGGAAAATCTTACGATAAAACTATAAATTAGATGTTAGATTTCACTCTAGCAGCACAAGATATGACAAACAATGTGTCTGTATTCAGACAGCATTTTCAATTCTGTTGTTATCTCCCTGGGCCTCGATATGATTTTTCGAAATTTGACTCTTTACAGTCTAGGACTATTTTAGTATAATTTTCTTTCAGCCTCAGAGTGAAACATGATTGTATTGAGTAGTACCATGGTGTAGTCTTATTTTGATCGTTCATTTAAAAAAAATATAGTACAAACTCATTGTTAAGAACGTGATAAAATGTGGTTTGCAAACAAGAGCCAAAAACTGCAAAATGGGGGGGGGGAGGGGATCAGTATTTTATGAATAATTTATATAAAATATATGACCTAGGGGTGCCTACATGTTAATGGTCCTGGGCTTCGGTTGAATTAAAACAATTTGTTCTTTACTAAAACATTTTGACAAAGAAAAGTAGGTCTTCAAATTTAATTTAAGACGGAGATTATTGTAGTAAAAAGAAAGCATTCACAAAATTTAATATTCTATTTTGGGTAATTTAATTGCAACTAGCAAACATAATACAAAAAACTCCTTAGCAGTGTATTTTCAAGTTATTAGTGTAGCTATCTACAATGAATACTAAAAAAAATTAAGAACACTCGTTGCTGGGAAAGCTAAGGTAAGGTACTCTAGCCAGAGATGGCACCAGCCGATATATTATTATCATATCCAGCACACTAATACATGAATTCTGTGGGGCCCACAAGTAGCTAACAAATCTTGGTGCCTAGAAGTGCAAACACTTGATTCTGGTCTCTGGCAAAGGAAAACTAGGTCCCCTGGGAAGTAGTTTGTTCAAGTGGCATTTCCATTTAAAAATATAATTTTTATCGTAGAATATGTTTCTTTAAAATAAAAATAACGTCTTTACCCGTTGATACTCGACAGATACAGCTCCAGTCATGGTGAGTGGAGCGCTAAGCAGATGTTGTGAAACATGTATAAAATGTACATTTTTAAATTTGCTATTTCCTTGCAATTAATCGGCTGCTTTACATAATGAAGTGACTTTAAACAATTTAACAAGTAAAACATATTTATTTTTTAACTCAAAAACTATAAAGTTTAGTAGTATATGGTATAACCCTGTATTTTTTCTTTCCATTAAAAGAGTAATACATATATATACATTTTTAGTTACAGTACATAATAAATCAAATCCCGTTTGAGCATATGCTCTACTGTACTTAGACAAATACTTTGTGTGTTCACAATGAAATTATTGAAAGATTTAAAAAATAAATTAATTGCAAGAGTTTTTAAATTTCAATTTTGGTAGTTTATTGAAGTAAGATTGATTAAGTTTAAATAAATGTAACCTGGTAATATAGAAAAGTTTAGCTTTTATTTGGTACAACCAGTATGTAAATCGGTACAGTGGAAGTCTCAGATGAACTGTCCTTAGTATTGAAAAGTTTACTTTTCCCCCATGTTAAATCTCCATAAGAAAAGTTTATTTTTCATTTTTTACCAATTTAAATTAAATATTTTCAAAATAGAAATAAAACCTGGTAATATAGAACTAAAAACGTTTGTTTTGGTACAACTCGCATGCAAATCGGCCCAGTAGAAGTCTCAGATGAACTGTCCAAAGGACAGTTTTAAATATACCTTACTGTTTTAAGTTACATAGATGTATAAACACAATTTTTTATGTCCAAATGATTTTTAAAAGCAATACATAGTTTGATGCTAGTTGGGCGTCTTGGCATCGAGGGTGTTACTATAATTCCCACATTTTTGGACCCCTTAGAAACTTGCAAACTTATTTTCCACCCGAGTACATAATATTTTTTGATTACAATCATTTCACAAAGTTCTTGCGTAACAAGATTGAAAAGAGACTCACTTGGAGGTGACTTTGCAGAGGTAGTCGAGTGCGACCTTGGGCAGCATGCTGAGGTTGCGGTTGTAGACGTAGAGCAGCGCCGTGGTCACCGCCAGCCGGTTCTGTGCCAGGATGTGGTCCAGCTGCGGCAACGGCCCCCACCGCACCAGCTTGGTGTTGCATTCCTCCAGCCGGCGCAGGGCCGCCTCCGTCAGCGACGCCGGCGCTAGGCTCATCGGCTACAACAACGCACGATGAGTATTGGAAAACAAAGTTTTAGAACCTTTTTTGTTTTGCTCATAGTACTTAATTTTTCTTCAAACCAATGAAATTTCACTCTTAGAGTACAATACAAGCCCAAAATTATTGTAGAGTAAGATTGTAAATACAATGAAATAATATAATGTTTTTGTATCTCCAGAATTCGAAGCTATCAACAGGACAGAAGTTACACAACAAAAACATACACAATCATTATCAACAAAAATTTTTTTTATAATACAAAGAAAATATAGTAATTTAAAATGTTTAACTAGACCACAAGTCAACAACTCGACTGCTCAGGTTCATGTCTGACCACTGACTGAAGCGCTATTGTCACTCTGGTAGCAGTGACGTGCACTAATTTGGTCGGAGACCGCCGTTACTCTAAAACCTCGGGACATATATTTAACTCTGAAATGTGATACCTGTTCAAAAAAAGTGCCTTGGTCCTCTGTTTTCGACTATTTCTTGAGTACGTTGTCCACTTTAACATTCCATTTTAAACAGCCGTTTCAAAAAAATTAGTAGCTTCAAACAAACTGAAATACCAGTGGGGGACACAAGACCTACGTTACATTTTTTAAATTAAAACTTTTTCCATATTAATGAATTTTCAAAAAAATATTCAACTCTTGCTTGAACATTTACCCTTAGTTATGTAAAATCTTAACTCGATTACAGCTTTTACTATGTTTACCTTTTTGCAACATCTTAGTGACTTAATTGTCCTGACACTATAGTAAACAGTATAGTAATAGCAACAGTAATGGTAAACAGTATAGTAGTGACAGTATAGTAATGGTAAACTTGATGATTATTATTGTCCTAAGCATAATAGAACAGACCCAAAAATATGTTCTTTAAAGTTTGACTTGATGGCAAAAATTTTTTAAAAATGACTGGGGGTTGAGTATAAAAATCAAAGCTTGCACTCCCCTTCTTTTAAAACTCAACCCATGGGGTTTAAAATCTTGCAATTATAAATATATTAAGGATACATTTTATTGTTAATCCCATTCATCACAACTAT
Source organism: Neoaliturus tenellus (assembly GCA_030545055.2). Lineage (NCBI taxonomy): Eukaryota > Metazoa > Arthropoda > Insecta > Hemiptera > Cicadellidae > Neoaliturus > Neoaliturus tenellus. The sequence goes on from CM061537.1 coordinate 42,062,543, forward strand.
TTAAAATATTTTAATGATGTTTCGTTTGGTTTTGATGTTTAAACAAGCCACAATTAACATTTTAATTAACATACAATATAATATTCTATTTAATAAATTCCTGGATACCCTTTTTTTTTACTCATTGACTTCAGAAAATTCATAACATCTGTTGATAAAAATGCTGTAATTCTTTTTTGTTTAACTTACCTTGAAATTATACAACAACTTCAAAAACAATTCAATAAAGGTGGTAGTTACAATATTTCTGGTATAGCAATGACGTCATATCCAGTACTCGTATCCGAGTAGTCCGCTCCTGGGGCCAGTTTACTGATACATCTTGTATGATGTAATGGCGTGAATACTCGAGGAAAGTTGTTTTACTAAATAAAACAAAAGTTTCTAGACTCAAGTTTTTACAAAATTATGCAAAAAAATAAAAGAGAAAATTATTGGTGGCCCGCAGCCTGGCTCTTGTTATTCCGCTCATTACATTTTGTTATAAAGTCTTTCAATATGTAGTGGGTTTTTCAAATGACTTATTCTTTACAAAACCTTGGAGAAAATAAAACAGAGGGCTTAAATATGGATATCTCAAATGAGATATTTCTCTTCAGATTAGTCTAAAATTTAATTTGAAGAAAAATGTGGGCTTAGTAATTTCCAGAATTGAAACTCTCTGGATGAATTTGTTTGGGGATATGTAAAGAATAAGACAATTAAAAAAAAAAACATGAAATATTTAAGTACTTCAAATAAATAGGCTTATAAAAAACGTTAGGAGGCATGTTAGTGGAATTAGAGCTAACTTACTTTTAAAATAAGTTGTACGGGAATTTACTAAATTTAACATGACATTGTGTAAATGTTAATAATGGTGGGCTGTTTAAACATTAAAACGAAACTATCATTAAAATCCTGTAACTAGTTGAGATAAATGTCATTAACAATAACATGTATCCTAAATATGGGTTACATTTGCAAATTTTCATTTCAAATCGTTGGTTGAGTTTTAAAAGAAACACCCAGTACAAACAACATAAACCATGCGAACACTTAGCGTTGGAGACCTCGTGGTAGATCGAGGCCTGGGCGAGCGACGGCAGGCGAAACGTGATCTCCCGTGGCTGGCCCTTCTCGTCCACCACCTCCAGGTTGTAGATGCCGACCAGCAGCGCCTCCACCCCTCGGCAGCTCTGCGGACGACACACATGTAACTCAGCTGAGGTGTGTTCCACGAAAAATGTTGATATACCGTATCAAAACTGAACACATATAGTCAAACCTCAAAATAAAGAACCTCAGTTTAAAAATAATTAACATAATCACCTGCTTGTAATCACTCTAGAGCCTCCAATAAGAATCAACGTAAATTCCACCTCAACTTTACAAACAGTTCAGTACAGTCTCGTTCATTTCACCCGCCGACATTTGAAATCCGCTTCATGCAAACTGATGATCTAGATTTTTTTACAGTATAAAATTATAAAGTTTTGCCTTTCAGCACCTTCAATTTGTTAGTTGTCGCCAGCAATAAACAAATAAAACGCATTTTGCATCACCAGGCGCTTCCTAATTTAAATTGGTGCCGAGAAATGTTCGCATGGGAATAGGACTGGGAGGGGGGTGCAGGAAGTAATATACACCTAACTGTTCCTAACTGTTAGTATTGTGACTGCACCTGCGTTAAGTGGATGACAATAATTTCCAAAAATGTTTTTTATTTAGTACAGTCCTTTACTGTTAGTCTCCAGTTAAACAAAATTTCATGTTTTTCGCATTTTGGTAGGCCTACTGAGCTGTAATATCATTTGTTTGAAAATGAGTATTCAAAATGTTGCTCAAAGCAAGACCTTTCTAAGAATCTAAAATGTGATATAGGTTTACATAAGGAAATTTCAAGATTCAAACCCGTGACCTTCATTTCTGGAACATCCTGTGTTTGGATTATGTTCTGAGTATTTTAAATGGATTCTTCATATGTGATTTAGGGGCGAATAATTTTATTTCGGGTTTCTAGGTGAAACCGTACTCCCCGTAAAAGTATGTGCACGGGTGGTTTCATTCACCCTGTATAATACATGCTTTTACCATTGACTATGTACACTAACGTGAATAGACTTCTCATAGTATAGGCGTGTTTGAAACCTATTGACGGTGGTGCAATCTTCTTTGGCGTACATGAAGTACAAGTGACATATGATAGATAAATCAGTATTACCACTCTTCCCAACCAAGGATGACACGCATTTTATAACTGAGGCTTATGTTTATGTTTTTGTAAAGTGTTTTTGCAGCACTGTAAATCCAGGAATAATAACATCGATTGAAACGAATCTGGTACACAAACTTTTCAAGTTTTGGTATCAAACAAAAAGTATTGGATGAGAAGTCTATTCACGTTTAGGTACATAGTCAATGCGTTTACGGTATATTTTAACCCTCCATGGGCGCATAGCGGAGGGACCTCCGCGCTTCCAAAAAAAATAAATAAAAATTGTAGAAAGCTTTTGTTTTGCACCCCGACTTTCAAGTTCCCTTCAATATCACTCTAGAGGAACTGTGTGATGTGTCACTTTATCTGTTTACAACTATAGTATTGATCTGGGGATAGATTTTTTCGAGTGTGCGGAGGTTGCTTCCACGTGCGCCCGATCGCGGGACTCTCAGTGTGGAGGTTTCTTCTGCTTGCGCCCGATTGTGCTGCCGAAAATTAATTGTTTTAGCCCAAATGTTTTTTCCTAAATTGTTTATTTAGTTTGTCTATTGTTTCTTTCTAGCCTTTAAACCACATGAAATGGATTTTTATTTTATAACTGATACTATAGAATACCTACTCTTTTTCCCTCGAAACATATTTTTATTTGAGTATTTTTATCAACGAACTGGTGTAAATTTTAAATTTTATAGTGTATTATTAGGAATAAAGAGTGATTGAAAGAATTTTACGTTTGATAAAAAAGCGACCATACTTTATGCATACGTGCTTATAAAAATAATAAAGGGGTAGATTACTGATAAACAAAATTATTATTTCAATTTACAAATCATTCCAGTTAACATGAAATTTACAGTTTTACAATGATAATCATGAAGTATTTAATTTTTAATGAACATATTTTTTAGTATTCATCCATTACAGCAGCTTAATTACTTGAAATTTTTTTATATTAATATTTTATAGAAATATTACCTATACTATAAATTATAGCAACCCGAATATTTTTATATGTGTAAAAATACATTAAAAGTACTCATGTTTAATAAAAAAAATATGTGTATAAGAAATAATTCTTCAAAAGAATGATTTTTCTGACTGCGCAGGCAACCTCCGCTTGCGCCTAATGGCGTTTCAGAATTAAAGCGCCCAATGGAGGGTTAAGATAAGCAAAATTCCATATCCATTTGTTTGAGAATCACTTAATTATAAAATCAACCTATTATTATTTATGTAATAACTTCAATATAAAAGATTATTATTAATATTTTTGAACAAAAATGATTCATCCTTGGTATAACAAGTTTCTATAGTTGCAAGTTTCTTGTCTACACACCTTGATAACACAAGTATTTTGTAAATGCCCTGAAGAATCTTTTTATTGAGGTTCTAGTGTATAAAAAAAATCTCTTACTAGTAGAATACTCAACGTAAAAACTTTTCAGTTTGGCCCCTTAAGATTTGTTAAATTGAGGTTTGACTGTATCATTGGGTGTCCAGTGAATTAGGGAGCTTAACATGTTTTTGACACATTTTAGTAAAGGTTTATGTATTCTAATGACTCAACCTGAAAATAGGCAAACATTCTTTAACATAAATAGGTTTGTTTAATAGTTAAATTAAAATTTTTTTAATAGTTTAAATTTTTTAAACTAGTTAAATTTCTTTGAAAACTTGTGGAATTGGATCTGCTGCAATACAGTACTTTTTATACAGGGGTTTTTTTTTACTGTGCCACCATTGAGATCTTGTAAAATATAAATGTTACAGAAAACTTTAAATGGGGAACACTCACTTGTTTTTAAAGTGGTTTAAAATTAAGTAAATAAAGTTTTTGTAAATGGTGCCATTTTCCAATATGGCAGTCAACTCAAAAATTTTAAATAGACCTATGAATTTTAAGACTTTTTTATTCTTTGACATATTTTTTACAAACTTAACAGTTATAAGCTATGGGCAATTGAAGTTAATTTTTAGTCCTATGAGATTAAAAAGGAGCTCACTTTAATTGGTTGTATCTCCTAAACTATTTAGTAAAATAAAAATACTCAATAAAAATTTCATAAAATAATGTTTTAAGATCACATTTTTCATAATAACATCAAATTTTTACAAATGTTATTGCCTGCAACATTGGCAAAAACTTCATTTATGTGTAAATAAATGACCATTTTTTATGGGTGAAATGATCTGAAAACGTTATTTTAAGATATTTTTACTCTTGAGTATTTTTTATTTAACTGAATGGTTTTGGAAATACAACCAATTCAAGTTATCCCCATGTTAATCTTATGGGACTAAAAATTAACTTCAATTGCCTGTAGCTCCTAAAAGTTGAGTTTGTAGAAAAATGTCAAAGAATAAAAAGTCTTAAAATTGTGTGGTAAATCAGAAAATGGCATAAAAATTGGGAATTCATATTTAAAATTTTTCAGTTGACCACCATATTGGAAAATGGCGACCATTTACAAAAATTTAATTTACTTACTTTTAAACCTCTTTAAAATCATGAGAGTTGTTCCCCATTTAAAATTTACTGCAAGATGTATATTTTACAAGATCCCAATGGTGGCACAGTTAAAAAATACACCCTGTATAACAGTATTTAAGAAAGAGATATGGACATTCCATAAAATATAATGTTTTTGCAGCAGTGCCAGCAGAGAATACTCCGTTTTATAGTGGTTAAACATTTTAGTCATGAGATTGTACTTTAAACTAATGTGAGTTCAAACCCCAACTTTCCTTTTACACTTCCTTTCATCACTGCAGACTTACTATGATGTACCAATTTACTCGATAACTGCTTGACAAGAACTCCAAAGTTATAGGAAAATCTGTTGACCAGCAAATTTTGCAAAGCTAGAGCTATCAGCCTCATTTAAAATCCTTTGGTTTTGCAGTTCATTAATACCCACCTTACTTTCACTGTGGGCAACAGCATTGAGGTAGACATAGATCAGAGTTGGAAGAAAGAGCAATGTGAACCTCTGGAGATCTTCTTCTCTTGATCGATAAAAACCGAATAATGCGGTGCACACAGGGTCTATGAGCTAAAGAAAAGAAACAGAAAGTAGATAAACTTATTAAAGAATAGAAATGGGTGAACAAATTCAGTTTCAGATCTATAAGATTCGTTGTTGAAAGTACAAGATATCTATTTAACATGAGTAGAGTAATAATAAAATTAATGCCCACAACCTGAACCATTTTTGGCTCATCCGTACATAAATTAAATATCTAAGATTCCAGCTTACTTATCACAATGGTTATGTATTTTCAACGGACTTTTCATCTTACAGTGTTGAAATATTTTCTATATTATCAATGATGAAATATTATTGAGTCATGTTGTTATTGTTAAATTATCAAATCCAAATGTAGTAAGGCGAAATGAAGGTACTAAGGTTTTAAAGTGCTTAATGTAAGGAGCACAGTTTACCATATAATCATATTGAAAGCTGTTTATATGTTTTCAGCTACTTGGTTAACAAATCACCTTTGCTAAAATTTGTCAAAATCAGAATGTATTGTTGTTCAACAACACAATTTGACACGTAGAAGATAATTTGGATTTCTCCAATCTAACTGTTCATCAACAGCCATTGTTGCTGTTAATAACCTTGGGCGTAGGAGAGTTGTAGTAAATAATGGTCAAGCAAACAGCTGTCACCACTTGTTGAAATCCAACGTCAAGGCTAAATATAATCTGGCACAATGTGAGATGCAGTTTACATGTATTTAAAATTTTTGTTTTTAAGGATTAAAAAAAACTTTTTTTATGTATTTTATTTTTTATTATAATATTTTTTATTAAAAGGTTTATTTAAAAAAATACAAATGCACAATTTTAAAACAAGCAATAATTTATATACAAAATATAATCATAATAAATCTATCTGCATACAAACTATTAGCCAAAAAGATACATAATCAAAATTGAATTTAATTATTAAATTATTTAAGTTCGTTTGGAATGTGCTGTCACGGCATGGTCATGACATTGGTTATGTTGATCATTTTCTGTCCACTACCAGGTTAACCGAGTCTTGCTCGTTTGTATTATTCACTTTTGTTATAGTGTCATGGTAAACAAGCTATTAAATCTACACCAGACTCTTCACAGATAACAACTGTTAAAAAACCAGAGTATCTACTGCCAAATAGATTAAAAAATCAGTAACTTTTTTGTGACTTTGGGGGTGAAAAATGTTAAAAATCAGTGACTTTTCAGTCTCTAAGATAGAAAATTTTGGGGGGAAATTGTTAAAGTCACAAAACTTATGCTAAAAACTGCACTACTTTCTCAATTTATACCAAAAATCCGTGACTTTTCTTGCATTTTAAGGAAAAATAAGTGACTTTTTGTTGCGTGACTATTATCTAAAATCCGTGACAATCCGTGACTTTCGGTGACTTCAGTAACCAGTAGACACCCCAAAAAACTGCTTAAAATTAATTTTCCTCATTTTTTTTTTTTTTTTTTTTACTTTTAGTTGTTATTTTGTTACCAAAGTAGCAACCCTTAAGACCAATCATGGTGTATACTATTTTTTGGAAATGAAATTCCAGGTTTTTTCCTGGTTTTTTAAAGGTTTTTCTGAAATTTTCCTGGTTTTTCGCACAATCTTTGAGATTTTTTTTTTTGACCAATTTTAAGGCTAAGTACAGGTTTTTCTACTACTTGCGACAAAATTAAATTTGTTTTCAAACTCTTCTTTCTCAATGTTAGTTGGACTAAACTTAGTTTTCATTTTCGATCTTTGAATTTAGCCCTTGAGTACTCACTTACTTTTATGTGACAACTACTAACTCAGGGGTAATTTGGATTCCCATTTATAAATATTTATGTTTTTAAGTAAAAATATCATTTTTAAGAAAATGGAACTTGACTTTAGACATGTTTTTGGTAGTATTTAGTTAAATTTGACCTTTTCACTTCTGGGGATAACTAATTGTTTATCTTCTTAATTCAATAGGGGTTTTGTCAGTTTCAAATCCCTTTTCCTCTTGACCAACTTAACTGATTTTAAAAATTAAGGTGTCATTTTAAAGTTTACGATCTTAAGCTATGAAGATGAAACACTAGTACTCGTTTGAGATCCCCTCTTGGTACCTTAATGCACCATTTATACACCATACACTGTTCCAATTGCCAGCAAATTACCTGGCCAACTCCAGGACGTTGACATTTGAAGGTACTAAGCGGTACATGAGTATATAAAAAATATTACAGATAGAAAAAGAAAAATTTACGATCTCAGGGTCTGTGAACACCCAGCGTGAGGACTTAAGGATATGTGTGATGCCCATAGGCTTCAATTTTTTACATGGTCTTAAATTTCTTTGATTAACCTTATGATATTTAAGCAAAATATTAATATAAATTAATGTGATTATCTTCTTGTAAATAAGAAATTAAGAAATAGACAGTAGATAGTTATATACTAATTTTGAACTACAAACTTTTAAGTCAATACTTAGAGTGCAATACAATCACTGCTAATGAATCAAGTGGAGTGGACATATGTGTAGCAGGGTAGTAACCTCGCCTTCAAACTATAAAACTTCAAAGGTAGCTAGTGTCCTCCATCAGCGTTAGTGAGCGTCTTCGGTCGGGTGATAGGTGCATCTTTTGTCGGCGGTCGCGGGCGTTTTCGGTCCGGCAGTCACGAGCGTCTAGATCGGCGGCCACGAGCGTCAGATCAGCGGTCGGGAGCATCTTGGTCGGCGGTCGGGAGCATCTTGGTCGGCGGTCGAGAGCATCTTGGTCGGCGGCCAGGAGCGTCTAGATCGACGGTCGCGAGCGTCTCCGGTCGGCAGTCGCGAGCATCTAAGGTCGGCAGTCGCGAGCGTCTCCGGTCGGCGGCCGCGAGCGTCTCCGGTCGGCGGCCGAGAGCGCCTAGATCGATGATCGAGAGCGTTTCCGGTCGGCGGCCACGAGCGTCCAGATCGGCTTTTGGGAGCATCTTGGTCGGCGGTCGAGAGCGTCAAGATTGACAGTCCAGAGCGTCTCCGATCGGCAGCCACGAGCGTCTAAATCTGCGGTAGGGAGCATCTTGGTCGGCGGAAACGAGCGTCTAGATCGGCGGTCAGGAGCATCTTGGTCGGCTGTCGCCAGCATCTAGATCTACAGTCGCGATCGTCTCCGGTCGGCGGCCACGAGCGTCTAAATCGGCGGTCGGGAGCTTCTTGGTCGGCGGCCGCGAGCGTCTCCGGTCGGCGGCCGAGAGCGCCTAGATCGATGATCGAGAGCGTTTCCGGTCGGCGGCCACGAGCGTCTCCCGTCGACGGCCACGAGCGTCTCCCGTCGACGGCCACGAGCGTCCAGATCGGCTTTTGGGAGCATCTTGGTCGGCGGTCGAGAGCGTCAAGATTGACAGTCCCGAGCGTCTCCGATCGGCAGCCACGAGCGTCTAAATCGGCGGTCGGGAGCATCTTGGTCGGCGGAAACGAGCGTCTAGATCGGCGGTCAGGAGCATCTTGGTCGGCTGTCGCCAGCATCTAGATCTACAGTCGCGATCGTCTCCGGTCGGCGGCCACGAGCGTCTAAATCGGCGGTCGGGAGCTTCTTGGTCGGCGGAAACGAGCGTCTAGATCGGCGGTCAGGAGCATCTTGGTCGGCTGTCGCCAGCATCTAGATCTACAGTCGCGATCGTCTCCGGTCGGCGGCCACGAGCGTCTAAATCGGCGGTCGGGAGCTTCTTGGTCGGCGGAAACGAGCGTCTAGATCGGCGGTCAGGAGCATCTTGGTCGGCTGTCGCCAGCATCTAGATCTACAGTCGCGATCGTCTCCGGTCGGCGGCCACGAGCGCCTAAATCGGCGGTCGGGAGCTTCTTGGTCGGCGGCCGCGAGCGTCTAGATCGGCGGTCAGGAGCATCTTGGTCGACTGTCGCCAGCATCTAGATCTACAGTCGCGATCGTCTCCGGTCGGCGGCCACGAGCGTCTAAATCGGCGGTCGGGAGCTTCTTGGTCGGCGGCCGCGAGCGTCTAGATCGGCGGTCAGGAGCATCTTGTCGGCTGTCGCCAGCATCTAGATCTACAGTCGCGATCGTCTCCGGTCGGCGGCCACGAGCGTCTAAATCGGCGGTCGGGAGCTTCTTGGTCGGCGGCCGCGAGCGTCTAGATCGGCGGTCAGGAGCATCTTGGTCGGCTGTCTCCAGCATCTAGATCTACAGTCGCGATCGTCTCCGGTCGGCGGCCACGAGCGTCTAAATCGGCGGTCGGGAGCGTCTACGGTCGGCTGAAACGAACGTCTCTGGTCTGTGTTCGCGCGTCTCCGGTCGGCTGTCGCGAACGTCTCCGACCGGCGGACACGCGCCGGCTGAAAATCCCGGATTGTCATGAAATTCCTGGTTATTTCCCGGTTTTTTCCTGGTCTGTTTTAATTCCCGGCATTTTCCCGGTTTCCCGGTTTTTCCCGGTTGGTATACACCCGGCCAATGTTAAAAATTACAATTTTTAAACTTAAATTTAGACCAAATTCGATTCTTTCTATGATTGAGGCTGTTTCTAAACTTATTTTTGGGCCAAAACATTCTTAATTGCAAAGTTTAAGCAAAATCTACCCGCTATATTTCGAGATCGTGGAACACACATCCCTTCAGACATTGCTTGTATTATAGTAAAGGATTTAAGTATGGTTTTTAATTGTCCTGAATAATTTGCTATGAATAATTTAAGCAAATAAAATTAAACTTATTAATTTAATTACTATTAATTACTAAATTAAAATTAACATTTATGATCTCTCTATAGAGCTAAATCCAGGGCGCTAAGCCATTGCTGCCCAGCTTCACTTGCACAATGCAGGCCCATCAGCCCTTCCGGGAAAGCACTCAAAGGGCACTCGGTGACAATGTGAGTCATAGTCTGAAACTCCGCACCACAGCTGCATGACTGATCTTCTGCCATTCCCCATTTGTATTTCCAATAATTACATCTTCCTACTCCAGTGCGGAATCGATTGAGTAAAGTATGGATCTTCCACTGATTCCGAGGAAGATCCATTCCACCTACTGCTAAGGTCGGGTCGGCAATCAGGCATATTAGGGTAACGTCCCCTCTCTTTGCAAAATCTCAATCCCCCCCCCCTCTCTCTTTGATGGGTTTGGACCGCTTTCCCTTAAAAGCGTTTAATAATGTACTTTGTACAATCTCCTTAACAAAATGCCACTGGCGGAGACACAAGCAAAAAAAAAAATAAATAAATAAATAAATAAAAATAATAATAAAAAAAGAAATAATAATAAAATTAAAAAAAAATAACTTCATAAAATTCAAACCAAAAACCACCAAATAAATTATGTTTAAAACTGCTAATCAAAAGAATTTTTAAATGGCAAAAGCTTACCGTTTGATTATTTGTGCCTTTCCTCAAGGACATTATAGATAGCCGCAATGATCTCTCGGTTATGATGAACAGTAACAGCAAAAGTGTGCACCTAGAATCATGTAAAAATAACTTAATAAAGCTGTTTAAATAATCTAATGATACAAGTACAGATCAGTCCCATTTAATTTATTTTAACTTCATTCAGGCCATTACTTAAATGTGTACTGCATTTCAGAAATCAGAAGACAAAAAAGTAGTCCAGCAAATGTGGGCCTAATGTGGACCGTACGGTGATGTAGTTATCATACTGCCAGTTTTTCAACTGTAGTACAGTCAACTTTCTCTAATCCAGTATGACTGGGACCTGACACTTGCTGCATCAAAAAATATTCCAGGATATAAATATTACAGGATGAGTATCAGGAAAATGTGAATTTAAAGAATTACATTAAAATATGTGTTTTATTCTTCAAACAGCTCTACTACCTACAGTATAAAACATCGCATGAGATACTTTAATGAAAAATACATTGTGTGACTATTAAACTAAAATGAGAATCATAACATGTCACTCGAAGTCGGATGAATATGACTTGTCTCCTTTCCACGCATTCCAAAATACTTTGTACAGCATAGGGTTGTCCATTCGCGACCGTTGATCCCAAACAAACTTGAACACTATTTATTATTTTTATCAACAAATATTTTTCTTAAAAGTCATGCAGATTATCAAGCATGCCTAATCGTCAAGGATGCCTAATTTCAAGGATGCTGGACTGAAAGGAAGTTTACTGTATAGGCATTTTAAAACCTAAATATAACCAACACTAACCTCGGCTGGGCTCAGGGCTGCATAGTCGGCCAGCCATTCGCGAACTAGCTGCTCAGTCATAGCATAGCCCCGTGTCTTCTATCACCTGCAATCAGTCCAAATGATGATAGTTACATACAGCGCTGTGAAACAGATTTAAATGCAGCAATTACCAACCTTAGTTGAAGTAAAAAGCAGGTCATAAAATGGGTCATTATTTCACTATGGGTAATCATTTTTGCTCTCCTTCATCTTACAAATTGCAAAGCTCATTTTCAAACATCAAGCTACCTGGTCCTTGCCTGATGTTTGAAAAATACCTAACCGCTAATACAGTACACTCTCGTTCATCGGAACTAATGTGGCGGACGGCCGGTTCGGATGTCAAAAACTTCCGATGAAGCGAGTCCGTCGTGAGTCATCATTTCCGCCCGTACGGGTGACCTATTGTGATTGTATTCACTCTTGTTTTTAAGATAACACAAGAGATTTTATGAAAATAAGGCACTCAAACTTTGAACAGGCAACAATGAACCTATAGGAATAAAAACAACGCAGGACATAAAGATCCAAAATCGTTATTCTCATATTCCACATTCATGTTCTACTCATATTCCAGCAGGCAACTGACTTCCACGTAACACAGGTGCAGTCGCGACGCGAGACAGACTGAATGACAGTTTGGGAAGCGGTCGAAACGGAAGTTCACTTTCCCTTCCTGCCCCCTTCCTCTTTCTATTTTTGTGCAAATACTCCACGGCCTCGTAAATCACATCGATGTGTACAGATTATGGAGATCGCCTGATGACGTTTGATGCAAAATGTGATACTTCACTGTTGTGTAAATAGAAAGAATGGAAATTGAAGGCGCTAAAACGGAAAAATTATTATTTCGTAAGAAAAAAAAAATTAATGATATCCAGATTTTCAGTTCCGATGAAGCGGAGTTCCGATGTCGCCGAGTCCGATGAACGAGAGTGTACTGTAATGGTATTAAACTAACAAATTACCTCTTGTTTGCTATTTTGTTTATCTAAGTACGGTATGTAACATGTATAGCTTCCATAGAATAACAAATAAAATATCATCAGTGATTTTTCAATCGCCCTTAATATGGGTGTACTTTGTGACTAAACAAATTTAAATTAAATTAAATATTAGCTTTCAGAAAGATGACTGTTTAGTCCTTACAAAGCTTAAACAAACACAACAAACAACAACAACAAGCTTACAAAGCCAGTTAAAGCTCGAAGGTCGTAGCTAAAGATGAAGTCACTGAAGTGCTAGTCATCACAGGTCACCTCATTATGATGATGGATAAAGGCATTCCACGTTATTCAAAACAAAACCTTCAACTGCTATGGATGAGATAAAAATAAAAACAAGAATCTTTCAGTTCTTTCAAAGAAACTCTGATGACCTAACCGTTCTTAATCCAGTCTTACTGACATAAATAATAAAACTGATGTTAGGTATAACATTGAAAGTTTTCAAAATTTAATTCAACATAAAAATGCAAAAAAATATATTGAGTTTTATCAGCTCTTGCCCGAGCAATAGACCCAATAGTATACCGTAATCAATTTATAATTTTTTTTTTAATTCACTTAATTTCACTTAGTTTATACAATTTGGAATAACATTTAAGGTAATAGGCAGAAACTTCATTACTTGAAACTTATTTGATTTGAGTTGTTATAAATTGGCGTTAAACAAAATATTAGGCCTATAGTAAAACTATAGAAAGGAAATTGGTAATTCTGCAGTTACCTGCCACCTCTTAAAAAAAGATTTTTACCAAACTGTGGGTAATCACTCCCTGATTCTGAAGATATAATTTTGTTCCGCGGAAAAAGTCGGAAAAATGCTAGGAAAGACAGAAAAACATTTTTTTCTCAAAATTTATCGAAAGGGTATTTAACTGTCAGAGAAACCAGGCAGAACACAACATCCAAGCATTATCAAAATCAGACCATAAATAAGAAGAAGTTAAGGCCGGAAAAGCGGAAACTGTTACAATATTTGTTGTTGCCAAAAAAATGTTATGTGGCGTTTTAAATTGAAAGGGAGATCAAAATTAACAAGAATATATCAAAGAATTGGCTGAATCTGTCCAAAATAATGTGAATTAACGTGAAATAAAATTAATACTATAAGTATCACAGTGTATATAGATAAAACTAGGTATTATTATGATTTTACAACAGTAACCAAACCTAACACATACCCTACCTAACTGTAGCATTTGTAGGTTAGGTTAGTTTAGGTTTAATTGGGTTAGGTAAGTTAGTTTTTGTGAGGTTAGAGGTTAAGAGCCTGAAAAAATCGTAAAACATGACAATTAATACAAATAATACTAGGGGGCCCGTGCAGCGCAATGCGCTGCATTTATTGATTAAATCTTGCTTCATGGTAATGGACAGAGTTACTTTGAATAAAAAGTAAACTATAGTGAAAATCAGATAATAATATAATGTGTTTCATCAATTGATCTTCATTACTAAAGCCGCGTTTACACCGGAGTTGGAGACCGGAATTGCAGACTTTTATCGGCAATCTCGATTGCAGACGCTAGTTGCAGACAGAAGTTTGCAACCTGTGCTTGCAACTGTACACAGTTTGCTTCTGCAACCGCAACCTGCAACCGAGCCATCAGTCAGTGTGTATAATGCCGATTGGTGGGAGAGGAAGTGATGTAGGGACGTAGCCGATGGGCGGGAGGGGTGGCGGGGTTGGTTGCAGACGCAAGTTGCAGATCAAAAAGGCGCTGCAACTCGGGTTGCCGACCGGGGTTGGCAACCGCCTTTGATCTTTACCGACTCCGGTCGGAAAACCAAAATTCGGTCTCCGACTCGAAAATTCGGTCTGCAACTCCGGTCGGCAACGCGAGTTGCAGCTGTTTTAGTGCGTCTGCAATCGAGATTGCCGATAAAAGTCTGCAACTCCGGTCTCCAACTCCGGTGTAAACGCGGCTTAATTCTGCAACTTGCCAATGTGACACTGTTGAGATTTTGTGGTTGTTCTTTTAGTCCAAAATTAGCTAAGATTACATAGTTGTTCTTTTACCGATTTGTCTTAGGATCTCTGTCTAAACACTCTATAAAATCTAGAATAAATTTACAGATGTTGGATCTACATAGTTCATCAAACATAAAACTTAAATGACAACAGAATAAAAATCAACATTCCATTACAACTCCCCGGTCCTGTATGAGTTCTGCAAACACTCACTGCGGATGTTATGAGGTAGTTGTCGACATAGTGAATGAGTTCACATTACTATTAAAAAAGAACTAAAGCCCCTATAATTCGTAATTTTCCATGGCATTACAAAATGTAAATAAATAAATCACTAAAATAAGGAGAATCTACATATTTGTTAGTGTGGTCCATTTTGGTTTGATGTGGTATTTATTTTTTTATTGAAATTTCCCTTTGTACAAACCATATTTGAAATAAGCTTGTTTTCTACACCGGAAGTAAAACATTTAAATGTCGTTTCTTTTAAACATGAGTTTTAATATGTGTATCATTTTGCATTAAATTTTTGTATAGTATAATATTAAACAAACAGGTTATAACCCTTACAACCGACTATCCCTTTTCCTTATAATTTACAGAGTTTGAAAACCATGCACACAAATTTAGCGTTCTATTTTAATATTTGTAAACTTTTGTTATTGTTTAAATACCAATCAGACAACCCATAAGACCTAGCCTATGTCAAAAATTTCAATTTCCAAACTTGTTTTTGTAGGCCCTGCATGAATTTTTCTAGGTTACGTTACTAACTTATTTTGTGCCCAAATACACGTAAATAAAATGTTCAAGAAATATTCCCGCTAAATTTTGAGAAAAGGTTCAAATACGACAAAAGACACTTCTTGTTTAAAGTATGAAATTGTGTTGATATTTCACTACCAGTAGTTCAATTGCTTGTATTCAGCTTTTAACATGTGTTTGTCTGTTTTACAATCACCAGCTGTTTTATATTACAATTCAATACAAATTGTTTCCCCATGTTAATCTTATGGACAAAAAATGAACTTTGAGGATTCCCGTGAGCTTCAGAATTAAAATATAAAAAATCTAAGACCTTATTGCAAAACTACGAACTAAGACCATTCTTTTGACACCCCAAACTTTAAAATTGGTCCAGAAATAAGGGAGGAGTAGTGTTAACAAATGAACGGTATCAGTTAACTGACACATACTTTCTCCCAACAATATAAAAAAAGATGTTAAAAGCTTCAAACATAAATGTCTTGATGACTTAGTCGGATAGCTACCAGCTGAGCAGCGCGAGTTTGACCATACGCGCGTCTGTGACTTTTAACAACGTACTGCGTTTACCCGCTAAACGAAAAATTGAATTTTCTCCGCAACCACTTGACATAGAGCAAAAATTTTAGATACTGGATTATTTAGTTTTTTGAGCTTGATTTAATGGTGATAAGTAAATTTTATTTCAAAATAACAGCTATTTTGAAAATCCAAAAAATTGATTTTTGTAAATCAAAATCGTTAGAGCCGTTTTGAGAAATTTGGATTTTTCACGATTTTTGAGGGTTTTTGGGGTAAAATACCCTTAAAAATCAAAAATTCAAAAAAATGAAAAAAAACGCCTGGAATTATCGTGCGTTTGGACCTACATACCAAATTTCACCAAAATCGGACCATTAGGGCATCCTCTAGCTCTGTTTACATCCTGACACACACACACACACACACACACACACACACAGACATCATTCGAAAACCACTTTTTTGGGCTCAGAGGGCACCAAAACGGATAAATTTACCAACAACTCAAATTTTAAAACTTTGACGAAACCAATACTTTCACAATATATACATTTATAGGGGGAAAGGGTGCTCCAAAATGGATATATACATCATCAAACTAATGCGAAGTGTTTTACGAAAACAATACTTTCTCCATATAGGTATAGGTGGAGAAAGTAAAAAAGGGCATCACGTATTATATATATAGATTTTTAATTTGTAACTGGGACTGTTAAAAAGAAATGTACCATAACTTTGCTGATAGTTATTTTGAATGCAGAAATATTTCAAGAGAAGTTTTGTTGCGAACAACTTTGTTTCAGATATGTTTTGCCATGTTTTCTTAGACCTTCTAATGTCCCTTTGAAAGTTCTTAAAACAACAGTTAAGTTAGGCTTTCATTTCAGTAAACTTCCTCATAAACGTTATAATACAAAAAAACTATCTGGATGATACACTTCATTGTTTCTGGATTGGATTTTACAACTGTTTTAAAAGTACAACTCTGGCAGAGAGTTGTCCATCAGGCGGAACTGATCATTTGATGAGTTGAAGGAGCGCTTCCGGTCTTTCGGCATTGTCAACTGCAACTTTTAAAAAATAGGCCTTTAAAATAAGTATTTGTTAACTATATTTATTGATCTTTTCTTGTAATACTCATTCTTGCGGAGAAAAATTGTTATAGATAGATTGATCATTCTCTATAGAAACAAGAGAAGCATTCTGCTTAACCCTTTCATTGCTATGATAAAATATATTGGATAACGGCTTCTTCACGAAAATTGCCAAGATCCGATGTATCGGATCTCGACCAGCACTTTTTGGGAGTTTGTGAATAATATTCTAGCACTTATCAAAAATTACATGTATATTTTGCTACACCGAAAGGGTTAAGGGACAATCATTGTTAATTAAACCATGTTGGTTTATTACTGTGATAGTCAATGCTTCCTATAGTCAATCTTAAAAAAGCAAGGTGTCCTAAAAGTTACATCAGACCCTCAGATTACTGTGTAGCAGTATTGTATTCTTGAAATACATTATTAGACTTTTTACGAGTAAACATTTCAGTTTCCTACTTTTCATTTTATTTAATTTCATTTGTTTTTTTATAGCCATAAACAAATGTGATAGGGACAAAAATTATCAGATTTCTGATAACCTACAAAGCACTGTCGATATTTTTCTGGTGAACAATAATGGATGTTATCAAGGTTGTGCGTTATCTATATTTGTCATAGAGGAATGATTCATTATGTGGAAAAGTTTTCCAAGAATCCATTTAACGAGCTTATATATTACTACAATGTTAACAATTATAACAAACAATTGTTCC